>JAWRVF010000804.1:0-165721 GCA_036785485.1 Physcomitrellopsis africana
AAACCCGTCCTATAAAAGTAACAATAGATGGTCATAATAGCTATGTAACCTTTAACATAATTAAATCTCCGTCTAATCCAGTTATTCTAGGTTTGTCATGGCTAGAAAAATATAACCCTCAAATAGATTGGAATTCTCGTAGACTTAACTTTTTCCAGGATATTATTAAACATTCTATCGATATAGTAAAAAGCTACAAGCCTGGTATAATAAAACCTGTACTTATAGGTGCAAAAGCTTTTATACACGCAGCAAAAGAAGAATCAACTTTTGCTATTTACGCAACACCCATTTCTGATAGTGGGAAGGCTTCAAGTGGCATTCCAAGCCAATACTGAGACTATCAAGATGTTTTTGAGAAGAAGAATGCTGATATTCTTCCGGAGCATCGCCCATATGATTGTTCGATTGATCTCAAAGAGGGATCTCAGCCTCCTTTTGGACCAATCTACAATTTATCACAAAATGAGTTGGCTGAACTCAAGGAGTATATTGAAGAGAATCTGGCCAAGAACTTCATACGCCATTCCAAATCTCATGCAGGAGCTTCAATTCTATTTGTGAAGAAAAAAAATGGATCATTACGAATGTGTGTGGATTATCGGGGACTTAACAAGATCACTATCAAGAACAGGTATCCACTACCTTTAATCTCTGGACTTCTTGATCAACTGAATCAAGCTAAGATCTATACAAAAATAGATCTACGAGGAGCATACAACTTGGTTCGCATTAAAGAAGGAGATGAATGGAAAATTACATTTCGAACAAGGTATGGACATTTCAAATATAATGTTATGCCTTTTGGACTCACAAATGCACCAACTCCTTTCCAACATCTCATGAACAATGTTTTTCATGAATTCTTAGATGATTTTTTTGTGTGCTACCTAGACGACATTTTAATCTACTCTAAGAACGTAGAAGAGCATGAAACACATATTCGTCATGTCTTACAAAAACTCAGAGAAACAGGATTGTATGCCAAGATGGAAAAGTGTGTATTTCACACTACTCAAGTTGACTTCTTAGAATATATCATCTCGAATGATGGCCTCATGATGGATAGAAAGTCAATCGCTGGATTGATTCATAATAAGGATGTACAATTTTGGGATTTACCAATTATCGTCTTCATCAAAAACTTCTCTCAAGTTGCAGCCCCACTTACACGCTTGACTTGTAAGGACAAGCTCGAGTGGAATAAAGAAGCAGAAACATCATTTGAAGCTTTGAAGATAGCTTTTACTTCTGCACCAATCTTGTATCGCGTTGATTTTTCCAAGGCATTCTTTATGAAAACAGACGCATCTGACTTTGCTTTGGGCGTAGTATTGTCACAAATGGGAACAGATGACAAATTCCATCCAGTAGCTTTCTATTCCAGGAAATTTTTGACAGCAGAGATCAACTACAAAATCCACGATAAAGAACTTCTCGCAATTGTGGATTCTTTTCAAGAATGGCGTCATTATCTAGAAGGCGCTTCTAGTCCAGTCACCGTATATACGGATTACAAGAACCTCGAGTATTTCATGTCAGCTTGCGTGTTGAATCGTCGACAGGCTTGTTGGAGCATGTTTCTAACAAGATTCGAGTTCATTATTACATATCGACTAGGAAAACAACAAGGTCTGTCTGATGCACTTTCTAGACGTTCTTATCTTGCACCAAAAGAAGGAGATGCAGCTTTTGATCAACAAAGAACGACTCTCTTGAAGCTGGAGCAATTTTATCTTCAGGCAACAAAATCAACATTAACTGTTGATTCAACTTTTCTCAAGCAAGTCCAGTTAAGTATGTCCTCAGATCCCCTTATTCATGAAATTAAGAATAATTCTTCTAAGTCTCATGATATTTCGAAGTTTGAGTTCAAAAAAAATCTACTCTATTTCGAACGGCGCTTATATGTTCCAGAAGGTGAAGCACGATTACGTGTTCTTCAAGCTCGTCATGACTTCCCGGCAGCAGGACATTTTGGGTACAATAAGACTCTAGAGTTGATATCTAGAGATTTTTGGTGGCCTCAAATGTGGAAGGGAGTCAAAGATTTTGTAAAAACATGTGATGTTTGTTCAAGATCAAAAACTCCTCGCCACCAACCCTTTGGACTTCTTCAGCCATTATCCATTCCAGAACAACCATGGTCTTTTGTGTCTATGGATTTTATCACGGATCTTCCAAATTCAGGTTCTTATGACTCTATATTTGTGATAGTAGATCGTTTTACTAAGATGGCACATTTTATACCATGTAAAAAATCTATCACAGGCGAAGAAATTGCTAAACTTTTCCTTGACAATATCTACCGCTATCATGGATTACCTAAGGATATTATATCGGATAGGAGAACTTAGTTTGTATCGAGATTTTGGAGAACGCTTTTCAAGATTCTAAAGGTGGATATAAAACTATCTTCAGCTTTCCATCCTCAAACTGATGGACAAACGGAGCGCGTAAATCAAGTCTTGGAACAGTATTTGAGATGTACCATCAACTACCAACAAGATGATTGGACAACTCTTTTACCATTGGTAGAGTTTGCTTATAATAATACGGTACATTCTTCTACACAACAAACACCTTTCTTTACCAATTATGGTTACCATCCATGACTTGATACTTTTGACTATTCGAAAGTTGACAATCCTACGGCGGAAGACTTGGTAAATCATTTATCAGAACTACATACAACAATGAAGGTACAATTAAAGGAAGCTCAAGAACGACAAAAGATAAATGCTGATGCGTATCGAAAGGAACAACCACAACTCAATGTAGGCGACACGGTATGGCTACTTTGTCGCAATATCAAGACTACGCGACCTTGTGACAAGTTGGACTATCGTAAGCTTGGACCTTTTCGTATTTCTGAACAAATTAATCCAGTTGCATATCGATTACGCCTACCAGAGTCTATGAAGATCCACCCTGTATTCCACATGTCTCTTCTTGAACCATATAAGATAGTGAACATACCAAGAAGAAGACAAGTGCCACCTCCTCCTATAGAAGTGAACAATAATGACGAATTTGAAGTAGAAGAAGTCTTAGATTCAAGGCGGCGCCGAAATAGGTTGGAATATCTTGTTCACTAGCACAGATACGATATTAGTGAGTGCACATGGGAACCAGCAAAAAATCTGGCGAATGTAGCAAGGAAGGTGGAGACTTTTCATTAACAATATCCATCGAAATCAAGATGAAGACTTTTCCTATAAAAGAAACAAGATGTAGGCAAGATAACATTCAACTTTCTATCCTTGTTTATAGCTTCTTTGTATTTTGTGACGCTAAGGAGATGGAGAATCAACAGCCAGCGGATTTGACTCAAGAACCTTTATTTGCTGACCTATCGGACGAGACATTGCGACTGTCACAACCCTCAAGACGACGCAACCGAGATGAAGATCTTCAAGAGCGACATGTTCTTCCTCGAATAGATGGCGAGATACAACGTGTTTGGTATCACGACCTTGGAAGAGATTCTCGATGTTTGGTGATTTTATTGGAGATAGGAACAACTCCTGACGGTGTTCCAGATGAGACATTTGAAGGAAGTTATGAAAGTCACAACAATGATCAAATAACAGGGTGGTCTTCTCGCCCTGGAATGGGACACTATCGATGGCTGAGAGGACCCATCAATTATCTTCAAAGAGAAACAGAATCGAGCATAGCGCATCTTGGCTTTTCGCATGTAATCGCTCTCATAGATTTCTGACCTGCGTTTAAAAGGGGGACATATACATAGTTACCTATATGATCAGATAGAACTAGATAAAAGAAGGTAAAAGCAGGTTAATTCCATAATATCTTTAGAGAAACTTCCTAGAAACTTCATAGACGTTGCTTTGGCTTTATAAGTGTCCATAGTAGACTTTTGGATTAAAACTTGATCAGTTAGCCACATGTACTTTATGGTAGTAAGCAGATCAAAACTAAATGCGAACATATAGGAATTCGACCGTGTCTTGCAAGCGGACCGTCTTGGCAAAATTGGATCTTGGAGTTCCTATAGGCATTACAAGAGTGAAGCCTTCTTCACTCTTGTCAACTCCTTTCTTGTTTCCAGTCTAGTTCAAGAGTCTCTAGTTTTCTTGTCTTTTGGCATTAGCCATTCCAGTTTCTTTTTAATATATATACTTCTTTATATTTATTTCTTTGAAAGAGGTCTCACTTGTTTATTTGACTTCATCCAGTTATTATCCTTGACACCTAGTCGCACAATCCTTATTGTGGCTGGACAAACTCGTTTTCTGACATATTGTCTTCTTTGACAGTCGTACTCCTCATCTTGTGGTTGCATCATTTCTTTGGACAATTTTGAGCAGTGTGATTAAGTTCTCCACAATACAAGCATAATCTTTTCTGACAAAGTCGATTCTTTTTTTGTTCAGTAAACGGCTTGAAACGTATAACATCAATTTGCATGTCCTCGACTTTTGAAGATATATATTGAGAACATATTGGTGCTGTCATTGAATTATAACATCGTTGAGGTTCTCTAATACGACTTCCATACATACATGAAAATTTTGCTAAGAAAGCTTCTAAATTATCCAATATTGGATCATGTCGTTCTAGAAAAGATGAAAATCAAGATAAGGCAGAACCTGAAAGTCGTGTATCAATAAATCTGACTTACGATCTTGGAATTGGAAAACTTTGCGGTTGCAATTCAATCACCAGTTGGACTTGATTGATGAATCCTCAAAACTTCGATCTTGTGCTATCAAACTTCTCAAGTAGACCAATTTTTGATTCTCTGATGCTTGGACGATGTTCCAATGGAGGAGGAATTATATGACTTGGTGTAGATGTTGAAGCAGCTCCAACCATATATATATTTTTATTATTTGGTAACCTTGTTGCTCCTTGTGGAGGTATAGTAAGTTGATGCATTGCAAGCATCAATTCTCTCATTTGCTCTTGCATTTGTGCCATTGCACTCTTCATTTGGACAAGCTTTGCCATGATAACACTTCAAAAAATATCTAACACCACTCAAGATAAGTAGAAGGGAGAACAAAGAAAATACTAGGAATAATATCAGTTTAGAAGAGGGTAATCCGCAACTTCTAATATGCTTGTGTCTTATCAAGAGAAAAGAATAATCCACTCTTAATCAAGACAAGATAAAGCTATGATATTATAAGTGTACTCTTGTCAATTTGTCAAGGACATGAACTAGAAACGGATGCATAATCTAATGGAAACTGTATCAAAGAAAAGTCACAAAATAAGAATAAGAAAGTATGTATATTCAAAGAAAATTGGAATGACTATTGCCATAGACTAGGAACATGAAGACTCTTGAAACTAGACTAGAACCAGGAAAGGAGTTGACAAGAGTGAAGAGGGCTTCATTCTTACCTCTATAAATACTATCTAACTAAGAACTATGTGGTGATATTCTATAGGACCTCATACATGTGTCTAATTTACAAGACATGTGTTAAACTTGCATGACAAGTTTCCTACATATGCGCCACGTACTTGGCTTATTCCTTAAGCTACCAACATGTGTGCCATGTGGCTAGCTTGTTGACCAAGTTTTTAACCTACCAATTACCTATAGACATGTATAAAGATGATTCCGAGTCTATGAAGCTTCTAGGAAACTTTTCTATCAGATATCATCAAATCAATTTATTTTACCTACTTCTATTGGTCTATATTATTTAGATAATTTATTGGAATAAATCTAATGTCCATGACAATATATTCTTATTGAAAGAATTTTTGACATTGTCTATATGGACTTTTTTAGCTACTATATATTCTAAGACAACCTTGGTCTTTTGTTTCTATAGACTTTATTATGGATCTTCTACCATCTAATTATTTTAATATCCTATTTATGATTGTCAATCAATTTACCAAGATGGTACATTTTATTCCTTATAAAAAAATAATCACATATGAAGAAACAACTAAATCCTTTATTAATAATGTCTATTGATATCATGGATTGCTAGATGATTTTATATCAAATTGAGGACCATAATTTATATCCAAGTTTTGGAAATCACAATTTGAGATTCTTCAAGTAAACAATAATTTATTTTTAATATTCTACTTACAAATAGATGGTCAAATGTAGCATATCAATCAAATTTTGGACCAATATTTGAGATGTACCATCAACTATCAATAAGATGATTAGACTTCTTATTTTACTACTTATCAAATTTGCTTAGAAAAAAATTATTTATATTCTATTCAATAAACGCCTTTCTATGCCAACTATGGATATCATCCAAAGTTGGATATGTTATTGTTTTCTAGATTTGATAATCTAATAGTTAAAAAATTTGTTACTCAATTAATGAAGCTACATTAAATTATAAAATTCTAGTTAGAAGAAGCTCAAAAATAATATAAAGCAACATCAAATAGGCTCCAAAAAGAACAACTTGCTTTTAGTGTAGATAACAAAGTGTGACTCCTTTGATACAATATAAAATTCAATTGACCTTGCAACAAATTAATCTATCAAAGATTAGTACTATTTCTTTTTAATAACAAACTAATCTTGTCGCTTATTATTTAAAACTATTAGCATGTGTAAAGATATATCTTATTTTTATGCTTTTTTTTTTAAAATCTTATAAATAATTTATCATATTATAAAGAATACAAGCACTAATATCTTATATTAAAATAGATAATCATGAAAAATTTGAGATGGAAGAAGTGCTTGATTCAAGGATAAGATGAAGATAATTAGAATACTTTATGCATTGGCATGGCTATACTAATAGTGATTGTATATAAGAGCTAGCTCACAACTTAGTCAATGTACCTCAAAAGCTACAAAATTTTTATTGACAACACTCTTCTAAATCCAAAACAATAATATTTATGCTAACTATCTAATAATGTTGTTATGTCATTTAAACTAGAAGGCTTGAATACAATACTTTCTAATTGTTTTGAATTCTTTATAAAAATGGAAAAAAATCAGTTGTAAAAATTTTAAAATTAGTTCCTACATTCAATATAAATAGTATAGCTAGTACCATCATATTCTATTTAAAATTTATGATTTGTTTTTATCTAATATATAAGCTATAAAAAGCCAAGAAGATAATATCTTATAAATTAGACCATCTCATCTAAGTAATCCATACTGTTGATTACAAAAGGAAGAATTGCTCAAATTATAAAGAAATCAAAGGATACCTAGTAGCCAATTAGTAGTAATTGTTGTTGAAATTAAACTTGCCTATAAAAATTATTTAAAAGCTATATTTGAAGGATGTCTCTACAATAAAGATACAAAATTGTAAGCTTGGTTTCAAATAGAAGTCGTTGGTCATTAACTTTGGTTACAAAGACCAATAAGACTTTTAACTTGAAAAAGATAATTGGAGTATGTTGCAAAGACTATGAGACATATTTTTTATTTTCTTTATTTTTAAATAATATTGGCTTTATTTTTGCTAGAAGAACTCAGAACTAGAAGGAAAGAGATATCACAAAAATCCATCTAGGAAAGATTTTAGAAGATTTTTGAAGGTTTTTGATAGTTCTAAAAGATTCTTGACTTTGCTTTATAGTAAAGCAACAAAGAAGTCGCTTAAGAAGTATCCTAGGATGACTTGAGGCAAAGCTTTTTAAAAAGAAGCTATTTAAAATCTTCCTAATTTTTCATGTACATAAGTGTTAAGATTGAAGGGCTTCTTAATCTTAACAACAAATGTGTAGTGGTCTAATTTGGACCTTTTATTCTTGTTTTTATTCTTATATTATTGGCTTATAATAAGATTCATGTATTTTATTATTTTGTTATAGTCTTGCATAATTCTTTGACCTTTTTGATAATATTATTTAATTTATAATTATAAATATAATATTTTGATATTAAATCATCCATTCTAATAACTTGGTTTAAATTTAAATCTTCTATAAATCTATAAGAAATTATATGTTGACCACCAAGTTAAATTCTATCAACTATAATAATATATAACTAAGATTTGAAGATCTTCTTGAAGATTTTAATATTAAAGCTACTATTGCCAATATTATATTTGATGTTTCAATAGTCTTGTTTTATGTCATATTTATCTAATTGATTATAAAGATTATATAATTAATCTATTTAGTCTAATAATATTAATAAAAAATATTAAATTTTATATTTTTAAAATCTATTAAAATATTTTAATTTAATATATTAAAATTATAAAAAAAATTATTTTTTTAAAATTATTTTTTAAAAGTAATAAAAGACTAATAATTTTATTTGATTTTGATTTTAATTTTTGATATATATTATAATGTGTAACTTTTTATTGAAGAAGCTTTATTAATAGTATTTATATAATATGATCTTTAATTTTCTATAGATGCAATAGATTTTGATTTATAAGAGTTTTTTAATAATACTTACAAAAATATTTTAGAATGTTGATTAAATTAGATGGTTGCTTCTATATTTGATTGTTAATAATATATTCTTGTGAACCTTTTAACATTCTTGTGAACCTTTTAATTTTAAAATTAATTTTAATATTATTTTTTAACATTCTTGTGAACCTTTTAATTTTATTTGATTACTTTAAATAATTGACTTTAAGCTATAAATTTTGGATTTTTTTGATTTAATATTTTTTTGATTTAATATTTTTTTAATTTATTGTGGTTAAGTCTTATTTTAATTATTTATTTTTTCAAAATAATAAAGACTTGTAATAAATTTTTAAATTAAATAAAAAATAAATATAATTTTATATAAAATTAGATTATTAGAAGGATATTAAATAACATTGATGATAATACATAATACTTAATCTATTGCAATTACTTTTAATGATTGTATTTTATTTTTTAATAATATTTTTTAATTTTAGAAGCTGTTCACAAATGACTTTGACAAGTGTTAGAAATGTCTTATTTGTAAGTGTTATTTTTTATAATTAAAAATATTCTATATCAATATAATATGATTTAAATTACTTTAATATAAAATTATCTTAGATTTATTATAAATCATGTAAGAATTTAAAAATAAGATATATAATTATATAATAAAAAGATATCAAATCAAATTTATTTATTTATTTTCTTATGTGTTTATTTATAAATATTTGGTAATTAAGAATATGATTTGTAATGAATAGATATTATTAAAAATTAATATTATATTAGTATAATATTATATAATTTAATATATTTAATTGTAAAAATATTTAAAGATATAAATATAGATATATTTTTGAAAAAATAATATTCTCATACACAACTAATAAGAAAAATTAAAATAAAGATGAGACATAGTTATAAAATAGAAAGAAGCTAAAATAGTTATTGTTAAGCAAAAATAATTAAAGAGTCTTAAATTAAGAAGAAAATACATAAAACATGTTGTTAAGACTAAATATGATTCTAGTCTTCATTCTATATATATATATATATATATATAAGACAAAAGACCACAAGGCATGTGGCTCAAGCATCAAAGTTATAGGATGTTTTAATTGTGGCTTCTTAAAGTATATTATATTTCTTGAAAACATATCATATATCTAATGTGTTTCCACTATTAAAAAAACTCAAAATATTGGAGTTTAGCATTGTAAGTATAAAAGATTATATATCATATTTAAATCTATATATATATATATATATATATATATATATATATTATTCTTTTTAATTTTATATTAATTTATATATAGTATAATTTCTTCTTTTTTAATTTAAATTCTTATTAGTATTATATTTATTCTTTAAAAAATAAAAATAAATATTTATATAAGATTTTAAAATTTTCTAAATTTTATATTAATATATTAATTTGATTAAGTTATTTAAAAAATTTAAAATTATTTATAAAACTACCTAAAACTTCTAAAAATTTTCAAATTACTATATGATAATAATACAATTTGAACCAAAAAATTTTAAATCTATTGAAATTAATAAATTAAAATTATTTAAGAGATGTAAATATAAAAATAAATTTATTTTTTGAATAAATCTTAATATTTTTAAGAATATTGTGTGGCATTTCAATGTTAAAATGCTTTACCATAAAACAATAAACTTATTTTTTAAAAAATATAATAGCTATTATTTGATTTTTTATTTTATTTTATTTTATTTTATTTTGATAATTATAACAAGTCTTACAAATCTTTGTATATTTTTTTTAAACATGTTTAAGATTTTATAATCAATAGGTAGAATATAATTTCTTTACTATTAATTATAAGTTATCAAAGCCACAAAAACTTAGTCAAGTATATCTATTATAATAAGTCTCATATATTTTAATAAATACATAGTTTAGTTAAAAATAATATATTTGAGATAGATAATTTAATTCTTCAAAAAATACTTCAATATTGTAAAAGAAATATAATCTGATTTTATTTTTAAAAATTCTTTCTAACTATTTATTTTATAAAAATAACCTATAATTTCAAAAATAAAATATTATTCTTCAAAGAATATATTTTCTACCTTATAAAGAAAAGAATAATATAATATAAGAAATTATATGATTTAACTTGTAAAAATATTTTACCTAAAAGTAGAATTATAACATAAATCACATAAAATATAGAGATAAGTTTGTAACAAATATTTAAATATTTGAATGTTTTATTATATTTTTAAGAATTATCTTAGAAAATTAAATTAATATTAATATATGACATAACAAATGCTATAATACATGCATACACAAAAATGATTTAATAAATTTGACTTTTAAAAAAAATTATTTGTTAAAAAATATTTTGTTATAATTAATAATTTTATTATCTTTTATTTAAATTATATAATGGCTTTTATACATTTATTAGAATTCTACCAAAATTATATCCAAATTATTAAATATTTAGTCTTATTATTTTAAAAAATATTAAAACTATAATATTTTAGACCTTGTAAGTTTAGATCTTATAAACTTAAATTGAAATGCTTAAAGTGGATAACTTTGAAGTTGAAGTTTAATAACAAACTCTCAAGGATACAAATCTAGATAAAATCCAAAAAATAATATATTCATGTGTCACTAAAGTAGTAAGGAAGTAAAGAAAGAATAGATGTTATAAGATAGAACAAAACTAAAATGAATATTGCCAAATATAAAGAGACTAGACAATCTTGAACTAAGATTAAAATCCAAAAAAGATGATAAGATTGAGGATGGTCTTAGTCTTACCTCCATATGTACTAGCTATGAATAAGATCTTGTAAAAGCTTCCTAGAGACCAAAAGACTTATGGCCTAAATGTCAAGTTTTAGGTCACTTTTGACATGACTTTTTGAAAGTAAGAAACTTATGGAACAAGTTTTAATAGTTACATGGCATTTCTATAAAGGTCTAAATATCTAATTTGCATCTTTTTAAAAATTCATTGAAACTTTTTAGGAAGATATTATCTTTTTAACATGTTTCTACATTCTTCTACTTACTTCTATTTATTTCTATTTATTTAAATAACATGGATATTAGTTACAAAAATTATATTCAACAAAAAAATCTTCTAAGTTTAAAAATTTTTCTATCAAATATTTTTAAAACAAAAAATTAATTTTTAAAAAAAATAAATAAATATAGATATTTTTTTATATCAAAAAATATATTATTTTTTTATTAAATATAATTTTTAATAAAACTATAAATAACAAAGAATAATATATTTATTAAATAAAGTTTTAATTACTTTTATATCTAAAAAATTAATTATATTTTATTATTAATAGTATGGATTAAAGAAGTAACATAGTTTTTATTAATATTCTCATTTTTTCTTTGATTTTTTGGATATATTTTTTATTTAAAAAATTAAATCTTATTTCAACTATAATAAAAGTGTTAAAAAGAAGTTAGAAAATATTTGATACAAAATTAGTAAAATATAAAATTAAAGATTGATATTTTATATCTTCTAAGGTATTTTTATTAGTTTTTTGATTTTTTTATAATTAAAAAAAAAGACTACATTACAAAATTATTATTAAAAATTTAAAGAAAAGATTTAGAACTTCAATCATAAATAAAAACTTCATACCAATAAGATTAAAAAATATAAGAACAAAACAAAAGATAAAATTATAATACAACAACCAAATAGTTATCAATAAGATAAGATATATATATATATATATATATATATATATATATATATATATAAGTCACAATAAAAAATACTTATTAAGAAAATTGATAAGAATATATTTTATATTTGTTTTATTTCTATACTTACTATTTGGTCCAAACTTCAAGTATTTCGTTACATAAGCTATAAAAAAGATTTCTTAAGAAAGTCTTTAAAAATATTTATTAGCTATGATATTTTTAATAAGACTTTTCAATCAATTTTTTAAAGGAGAATTTCTAAAGAAGCTACTAGATAAGATTTATCTACTATTTTTAGTAAAAAATAATTAAATAAATTCCTTTAGAGATCAAAAGAATCTAAATATCTATATTTGTATCAAAATATGGCTATTAGTCATGTAATATATGATAAAATTTTACTTAAATTATTTTTTAAATATATTAGATGTTTATACTATATTTTTAAAAATATCTTATATATATAATTAAAAAATTAAAATTTCTAATAAAAATAAATATATTATATTTTTAAAAATATTATGAATGAAAAGATCAAATTTATTATTTTTAAGACTGAAGATATGGTTGTACATATATTTTTTTTAAATATATTATTTATAAAAACTAATAAAAAATTAAAGACATAATTTATATAATTATTATTACTAACTTTGTATGTTAATAATATTATTAAAATATATCTATATATAAAAATAGATAATTAATACTATGTTGTTGATTAACAAGTTAAAGCCACTTATTAGTTGGTGGTAACACCATATAGCTGTAGTACCTTGCTAGACTTGTCATGTGACCTAAAAAGATGAGTGTTCTAAACTAATTAAATTGTAGGTGATAGACTAGTTGTTGGTAAGTTTGTATCAAAAAGTTTTTTTTTTATTTTTAGATTGGTGACTTTTATAATAAAAACTCAAACCTAAATTATATTTTAAGTGAATTAGTTTACTGAAATCTTTCTTAAATAAAATTTTGCACTCTCATATTTGCATATTATGCTTCTATCTTAAAAATCTTCTATAATTTTATTTTTATTTGAAAAAAATCATAATTAAAATTATTATTTTAAAATTTTAAATGATTATATAATTTTTTAAATTTTAAAGAAGGAAAAAGAATAAACATATGTTATTACATACAATTGATATCATTAAACCCAATTCAATCACATAATGCAAGTAGTTACAAAGAGTATTGATGAACAATATCATCTGCTAAACATGATTTTAAAATTCTAACCTCTACCCACCTGCCTCCAATGGATACACACAATGCAAGTCAGTGGTCAATATTGAGACACAAAGCAACACCTTGAAGCACCCAATGGGAAGGGTGGATGGTGGTGGAGAGGTCAGCTTCAAAGATGAGACCAACTCCCATGGCATTCCGCCTTGCTTGTGTCACATACACTGGTGTTCGGAATGTGTTGGTGAGTTTCAGCTTGTTTCCTTGTATGGGAATGATGTGCAGTATTGGGAGCTCCACAACCAAGATTTTGGGGTCCTGGGACATGGCAAAAATACCACCACCACCACCATAGGTATCAAAACCACACATCCTACTGAAGCCTTTCCTTTCTAGTACAATTCCAAAACTCACCTCACCCTCATTAAGAGTAAATGCATGCATTGACAAAGGCTTAATAAAAACATGTGCAGAAAAACAATTCCAATAGTTGATTGGGGTTCATGAGGACCCAACAAAATATAAGGAATGTGGAAGGAACACTACTGTGGATGTGAGGAGAGTGGGTGATGTGTGTGAGAATGTGGTGTGAGTAAGAAAGAAAGAAAGAGAGAGAGAGAGATGCACCTGAGTCCTGAGCATGAGAGTATCCAGATTCCAGGAGGCGCCCTCCAGGTAGAGCCCTGTGACATAGCATCCATCCTGGGGCTTGTCCTTTATCTCATCTGGGTGCATGTAGGGTGTGACTTGTGTGTAGATGGTGGAGCGATCAAGGGGCCATCCTTTGGCACGGCATGTGCTCTGCACAAGTGCTGCTATGAAGGTCTCTGGAATGTGGAGGCCAGACATCCACATCACCACTGGCTCCCCAACCTCAATCCATTTCTTATATTGCTGATAGCGCCTTTGAAACCATGTCATCCATGCTGACAGCATCTTCTGAGTCTACAACACCCACAACCCACCACACCATTTCACTCTCACACTACTGTCTGCTTTGATGCATCAAGTTCACTATACCAATCAGCATGTCATGGTTTTAACAATGCAATGCCATTTTCTTCTCCAAAGGATAAGTATATTCACAAATCATCTGTTATTTGAAAACATACAAATACATTGAATAGTACTTGCATGGGAGGAGGTTGTGCACTAGCTCTTCAGTGTTCTGTTTATTGTTTATTTGATTCTTTTTTTTTTTAACTTTATAAATAATAAAAAGAAGAAAATAATAAAATTAAAATCTTGAGAAATCTACAAGGCAAACCCTGAAGGTGTAAACCAGGGAGATATGGCAGTTCACCTGTGCAGTCATCTTGCGCCACATGGTAGGTAATTCTCCATTGAAGAGAGCAGTTGACAAGTCATCAAGGTCTTTGCTCATGCCTATCTCACCTGTTCCATGCAGTCTCATGTCAAAGTGGGTCTCCTGTAGCATTGGTTGGCATGATGCAAGGGACCTTCGCACTCTCCCCTCTATATAATTAACCCTCAATCTCAGATGACCATGCATTAGTTTTAGGCACATATTGGACTTACCTCCTAAAGCTCTTTGTAAATGAAACAAGCTGTTCATCATGGTATCTACTAGTCTGTTCCACCTCTCCACTTCTTGCAGCAACACCACCTATTGTTTGAGGACCAAACTCAAAAAATAAATTCAGCATTCAAATCACATCCTTCAGTTATTTAATGGGATGCACACATAGGAACTATTAAATCCAGTCAAGAAAGATTGCAAGCTATTAGTCTACAATGCTGTGCAGTGGTAAGAATGGGAGCAAAGTCTGGAGAGAGACAGGATACAAGAGTGAGAGAAGGGCTGTGGATGATGATCCTGACCTGCACAGGTGTTGGGATTCCTATCTGTTTCCTCAAGGCTGGGAGGTCGAAGGGCAGTGGTATTTTGGTAAGCAGGTTGGCAGCAATCCTGTCTACAATGTCTTCCCGGCGGGTGCCATCACCACCACCTGCTGCATGAGGCTGCAGGCTCACCAAGTCCTTCCACAAGGTTTTGGTGCTGCTGGAGTAGTAGCTGATGTCTGCATTGGGGTGCAGGCCAAACACTTGTGGAGATTGCACAATAGGCATCTCCCCAATGTAATGTGTGTAGTGGTCTCGGTGCCCAGCCTCTGGCAGCCTGTACACAATGGACTCATCCGTAGAGGCATAGAACATGAAGGGATGCACCTTGTCAAACAGGAAGTCCCCCAGGTACTCCTCCAGATAGGTTGTGAGGATTCTTCTATCAAAGGAATCTGACACCCTACCTCCATACATGGCCTCCCCTATCAAATACCTCAATGTTCCCCATGGAATTTGATCATCCTTGTTGTCAAATGCTTTTTTCAGATATGTTGATATTAATGCCAAGCTACAACCAACACATCACCATTCCCCCTTATTTTCTCTTCACACTGATGTATAACATACTCATTATCTTGCACCAATGCATAAACATTTTTAAAAAAACCTATAAAATTGATGTGTTTTACATTCTAACCATAATCTTGGTATGCAAATACTTAATGATGTCTAAATCCTTATGTTTTTGATGTACATGTTGTAAATTTAAAATAAATTAGTTATTAATAACAGCATGTATATGATGATGTAAAACTAAGATTTAAATATTTTTCTATAAACTTATACCTAATACGCAAATCTGTTTCATTAAAATCATAAGGAACATTCCATCCAAGTCTTCCATATTTCCGCCGCTCTTGTACCACTGCATGAAAAAATGCTACCACAAAGACCTACAAAATATTGTCATTGATTTTTTTAATGAGGATTTTAATCTGCATTTAACATTTTCCAAAGAAGTAAGTTGCAAATTAAAATATACCAAATGTGAAATATTTTTTATCCAGTATGCTGAATTAGAAAAAGAAAAAGAAAAAGAAGATAAAGATAAAGATAAAGAAGTTTATTGTATTAATTATCACTATTTGATTTTCTGCATTTAAGAAATAATAGAATTGAACCAAATCAGAATGGTGTTTTTGTCTCATGAATCTATACAAAGATAACAATTCAAAGGATAAAAAATAGTAAAACTAAAAATAATAAGAAATTATAAAAGATTAAATGGGCCATTATGTTACTCCTTAAACAGGTGAAATTTAACACATAATATTTTCAAATACTAGAGCACTGTTAATAAATTATTAAAATATTGATATATAATATATTCTATTTACATGGAACTTTTTGATATACCTTAGAATAAGGAGAAGATATAGGACATGGAAATGCAGAAAAAATTATGCTTTAACTGAAAAAGAATAAAACTAACAGTTTTAACTTAATAAGACTAAACATGGTTTCAAAGTTTTTCTTGTACATTATGAAAACAAAATGCTTCGAAATTTTTTTAAATTGAAGATGAGATGATATTAAGATGTTTACATGTATGTATTAAAGTGTGTTTGAAGTGCAAAAATTGTGGATTGGATTAATATTTTAATTTGATCAATAAATATGTATATATGTCTGTATGTATGTATTTAGAATTTTTTTAGAGTTTTTCCATACTAATACACTCAATGCAAGCATATGTTGGAAAGTTACACATGTAATATGTTAAATTTTATTTTCAAAACTCGACCATTGTATATTGTTCAAACAGTAAAAAATAATAGTAATAATGATCCCATTTAAAATATGAATTGCGTGAAAAAGGATTATGAAAATTTCATAGAAAATCATATCAACAAGCAATGTAATTTTATTTTTTTATTTTTTTATTTTTTTTGAATAATTAACATCCACATTTTCTAGGAGGAAGTTGTTATTTTGATTGTTTCACAAATATTGTGCTTACCTTGTTCATAACATTCTTTGATTTGAATTTTTGGTCAGTTCTTCTCCTTTGACAACCTCTAATGTGGGTAATGTTTAGGAGATGTAAGGTTTTGTTTCAGTGTGCACTCTACCACAATCTCTACTTAGCAATGGGAGGAGGACCAAGAGAAGTATGATGCCAGACAGAGGAGGATGAAGTTTGGGAACCACCTGAGGGCGATAAGCAAAGTGAGGGCATTCAGCGAGGTTCTCTTCACTGATCTTGGCATATGAGGAGAGCAAATTGAGCTTCAATCCATTGGGGGGCTCTGTCACCACCTTCAGACTCCGCTGCAGGATGCCCAAAGGAAATGTGGATGTGGGCTCTGTTGTCAGCCACAGCCGGAAGTCACTGTGGGGCTTCACTAGTTTCTCCAAGATTTTTTCCAGGGTCTTCAGCCAGGATGGGAGCAAATGGCAGTTTTGAAGCATCACCCACAAACCCCGCATGGAACCCTGCTCTAGCTGCTCTGCTGCCTTTGCACCCATCCCTGGTGCCCCCAGTGCCATCCCCACCCTCCCTCTTAGTTGGTGTTTCCTTTCTCACTAGAGGAAGAGGGATGGAGATGTAATTCATGTTGGTGCTCAATATAACTATACGTACCTGGTTTCTCATTTGGCATTGCAGTTTTGGAGTGATAGAGTGTGGAGAAGTATTGCAAGCATGATGGTATTACCTTGCCCAAGAGCCATGTATTTCAGCTTTTGCCCTGCTTTGAACCCCATTTCTTCACCAAGGTTGAATATATCAAAAGCAGGGTCTGCACCTGGACTTAGGATGAAAACTATAGGCGTCAAGGGTGAACTTTGAGTATGGATGGCTTTGTAATCTAATACAGGTGGCATTACATACTTCTCTCCCATGATCTTCATCACATATTGCTGTCACAAGATATATTGCACTGTGGTAAATAATTTGGTGCACAAAGTCATGGTCAATTTTTGTATACAAATGTTATTCAATCACCATATACCATCACATTGTAGTTATTGTTATATATACATACACATATGGTTTCAACTAACACATACAGTCAAAGAAATGGTGATTCTGTCTATGCGGAAGCAACGCAGGACCATGAGTTGCTCAAAGGTTTCAAGTTTCCCTGAAAATCCTCCAGGCATGGGCATTGCTTCTGGATTGGCTTCATTATACCTACACATGGTTTTGAAAACAAAGCAACATTCATGCTTTCATCACAGCTCAATTGTAACCATGCAGAAATATTTCAGTTACATATTAATAATTTCGTTAGTGTGTGAGAAAACATCCAACTACAGTCATGAATGAGTTCCATCTCAAGTTATGGAAGATGAGAGTCATGCAGCAACATCATGTTCATGGGTCATAATATAAATATGCATTATTGGAAAATGAACTCATGTATGTATGCACCTGGTGTTGGGAAGTTTAAGTTCTAGTGAGTCATTCTTAAAAGCTAAAAAGAATTGGTGCAGGAAAATAGCACTGGTTTATTGAACAATCAAATGCTGTACAGAACAAAAAGACTTTGATGATTTCTGCATGTGTAACATGATGGTGAGATTTGTGCACTAGGGAGCAAACAATTGTGCTCATGTTAAAAAGAAATTGCCTAGTTGCTGAAAAGGCTCAACTTGGAGATTTGTAAAGTGTTTTGGCAATTGGATGGATGGACTAAAAGTAAGGAGTAACAATGGTAAGCAAAGCATGATTGATGGAGTCAGGGATGAATTACCAAGCTTGCCAATCCTCCTCATGAGCTTCAAAGTGCAGGCACAATTCATGAAAAGTTGGAGCCAAGGCAAAGAGAGCAGTCATATCCTGCCATCCCTGCTCAGAGAACCAGGTTGGGAAGGGGTTGGGCTTGAGGGCCTTCTCAAGGGACAAGTTGCCCTTAAGGAAGAAATCCAGGTGCTGGTGGTTGAGAAGGTTGTCCCCATTGAGAATTTGCAGGGTGAGCTGGAAAGACAGCATTAGCTTGTGCTTCTCAAATAGGCCCGTGCATGCATAGTTGTAGAGGTCATATGTCAGAGCATCCATGATGTTACTCAGCCGCCCCTCCAGTGTCTTGTGCTTCTGGCTAGTTGCAAGAGAGAAGCCAAAAACTTCCAGAAATGAGTTCAAAGAGTACTCATACATGTTGTTGATGGCTGACAGGTTGCTCAGCACAAAAAATAAGATGGCACCTCGCTTGGCTGCAGGAAAATACCTTGCCCGCAGCTGCATCAAAATCCACATCCTCATCATCAACAAATAACAAACCATGCCTCAATCTCCCTAGCTTGTGCTCTCTCTAGGAATCAGAAAAAACTTATGTATGTTCACTACAAGACATTTTGAATTGCAAAACCATGAGCAGATGAATCATTAATGCTACCTTTTATTCCACAAGGCACACACCTTAACAGATTATGCAATCTCAAAGCTTTGAAATAATAATAATAATAACAATTGATGACTACTAATTACAGCACTACTACAAAATCCCAACTGAAAGTTGAAGAACTGTTTGTATTATGATTATATGTTAAAATTGAAATTGCAAATTTTAAAAAAATAAGTGGCTAAGGATCTGAAATCATGTCTTAAATTGGTGATTTTAGGCCTCTAGATTAAAAATGACATCATAAATTGTATCCCCAAAAATCCAAGCATCATTTAATACTTTTATACAGATTACTTCAAGTTAAATCTAATAAATTTGACCTCCACTGTGCCTTGAAACTTGAAAGACAAACAGTAAAGTGATCATAAAAGAGAATGAATTTGCAACTGGGAATGGCTGCTAAGCCATTGTATTGTGTGATAATGAGCAAAGAGCATACCATGTTCATTTCAACAGATGTTTCTTGAGCCATGGCAAGCTTCACTGCAATTTCACTTGCCTTTGATTTAGTGATCTCTAGTGTTGCAATTAATTCATGATTATCTAGAATATTCCCTGTGGCAGCACTCAGTTCCTAAAACATGATACCCATAAACACCTCCATTTCTATTAATTTGGAACATGGTCAAGAAAAATTTGTAAACAAATCTCAAACAACAGGGCATTTCTTCTTATTACCAAAAACAAAATAGGACAAAAGCACAAAATTACTTGTAACAATGTGTCCTCAAGTTGCTTTAATAATGCCTTGTTTTCACCAGTCTCAATAACCAGCTTCTCTCTTAGTTCCTCTAAGTCTGGCCTTTCATGTCCCACCTAATGGATTTCAAAACAACCAAAGAATTTTTTAGAATGCCTTCACTCTCATTTAATTATTAAATGTGAGCTTGGCTGTGACAAAAGTGTGTGTGTGTGTGTGTGTGTGTTCATTTTACAATAAGGAACAAATAACCTTAAGATTACTGATAGATACATTCCAGAGTATGCTCAGTTCATTGGTGCTCAGATGATGTGATTTGCAGCAGTGCTATCCCACACCATGTTGCTGCAGCATAGCCCCCAAACCAAGCACAGACTCCCTTGCAAGATAATTTTAGTTTCAAACCACACATCACAGGTTTTGTGTTCCCATAACAAAGAAGGCTTTGTAAGACTTACAGTTGCATTCAGAAGCTGTGCTTGGAGTCCTTGTTCTGTTACACAATAGTTAATAATCAGTGTCTTCCCAGAAATTTCTGGCCCATATTCTGGATTGGGCAGCTTGCTTATAAGATAAAGTCGGAAATTTTCATCCTGCACAGGGAAATTAGACAATGTGTGTTTTTAACATTAACTATATTGATGATTATGATAACTGATACTTTATAACAATAGTGGTTTTACTAAATAAAATAGTGATATTGCAAATTTTCATGTGATGGATATAATGAAAAAAAACAAGTTTCTGTAATGAATGTTATGAACAAATGAAAACCTGCTATGTGTAATGGGATAATGATACAATTTGCAAAAAATTACAAAATAAAGAAATGTGAATGCACCAGCAATAACCTATCTATTTTGTTAGCTTCTAGATAAGCAATCTTTGAAAATTACTTTTATCATTTAAAATGTAAAAAATGAAGATTTTTTTCTGAATTGGACTAATATTCTTTTTATTGCTAACTCAAAGTGTATAAAAACACTGTTAGAACAACAGAACACAAAATCCTACCCACTCAATTTCTTTATCACCAAGTTTCACAGTCTTTCGTCCTCCTGGTCCAGAAGTTGTAATTTTTTCTAGTATGGGATCAATAATTGGATCTATGTATTCATCCACATTTTCAAACATGAATGGGAATCCATACTGAATTGCCAATTCCAACTGCTTCAGAAAATCTGTGTCATTAAATGTTCTTATTCGGCCTTCCAGCATTTTTCCTTCTTTTTTCTTTATCCAATTGATGGCCTAGTCATTCCATGCCACTTACATGGATGAGCTTCTAACTTTGTTAACCTTGTGAATAATGAACTCTGATTCAATATGTTCTAATAGATATTCAGTTATTTTATTTTATTTTATTTTTTACAATGTTTTGGTGAATGTAAAAATAAGTATTTAAATGAGTGTGTTTCTTACCTGAAGTTGTGGATCAATGCAAAGAGGGAAACGTGAGCCCTTGGTAGTAAGAATTCCATTCTGGATGGAAAGATCATTGGATGGAAGCCCTTGACTGTTCCAAGAGCTGATTTCAACTTCAGTTGTTAAAAGGTTCTCAAGATTGAAAGGATCAGTCACTGGAACCTTTCTTTCTAGAAGGTCTGAATGCCAAGTGGTTTTGATCAACAAGGTTCTGTACTCTATTGTAAAGCCTCCACAATAACTGCAATGCAATCCACACATCTTTAAAATTTGTGTCCACTGGATCAGATTATTGTACATGTGTGTGTAGGAGAGAGAGAATGATATAGGAACAAGTGATTGTAGGAACTTAAGCATATAGTAACAGACCTTAAGAAGCTTGAAGCCAATAAACAATCTCCTAATAACTTGACACGATCCAATGCCAATTTTTCTAATTCCTTTGACCATCGTGCATGTTCACTTCCAAGCCCTGATATGAGTTGAGATGCTGCATTGAGCCTTTTTTTCATCAAATCTGCATTTGTTTTTAATGCAATTTGTTCTCCATTGGCAACTTCAAATTGTTTATTTAATTCTGCTAATTGTATACTCAAATCCCCAACCTGTCATGATTAAAGATAAATAAATAGTTTAGATATTTTTGAAAAAAACACCCGAAGGGTACTCACAAACAAAAGTTCAAAGAACTCATTCTTTAAGAAACTATGAACATAACAAAAACTAAAACTAAACTAAACAAAATAATGCACAGAAAACAGATAGCTACTTGAAACAATTAATCGAGTTTAGGGTTATGATTAATTGGAATAAATTATTTAAGAATTAAGAAATTAAGAAATGACATTCCTCCAATTATTCATTATTACAAACTTGAGCCAACACACATGTTAAATAAAGACTACTTGGTAACTTTCAGAAACCAATATTCATTACAAAATAAGTTTTATGAATATGTGACTTATTTATATTTATGTGTAAAAGTATGTATGTAGTTTTTTTCATGTGAGAGTGGACTCTTTATACATGCTTATAGATAGAGAATTTGCAATGAGAAAATTATTGAAGAGGATAGTGTAGAGGAGAAGGGTGGGTGGGAGGGAGTGGAGGTGGTGCTGAAAGGACCTCCTCTTGGATTTTGTCCAGTTCTGCTTGGGCACTGGTAAGCATTCTTTCAGCAGCAGCAACAGCATTGCGCTTAGGAGTAACAACTTTGAGAATGCCATAGTAGTTCATCATGGCCACCACCCACCTCAGGAGCCCTGCAGCTGCTTGTGATATGGTTTGCACATACTCCAAACTCATGTTGGCATCTTTGAAATACTCCCTTAGACCTTTCATCTGCCCTCCACCAACCCAATTCCACCCTTACTACTTGCCCCCAGATGCAGTTGTTTTTTCACATTTAACAAACAAAAAAAACAAAACAAACCAAACCAAAAAATTGGATGCTTCTGCACAATAATCACCCCTTTTTATGCATCATTTGCAGATGAAGGATCATAATCTTTGTAAAAATGAATAGGCTGAATTATGAGTTACAGATCTAATTCAATACTCCAGGGGTTTTTTCTTGTGTACTCTGTGGTCTCAAATATTTCTAGTTCCTTTTCTAACATTATCAACCCTTTGCCTGGCTTTTTAATTGTGGCAATAATCAATACTGTATGCATGTGGGAATGTATTGAGACCCTGAGGATAGATTCTGAGTAAAGATGGATGGGGTATAGGCATACTTGTTTCTCAGTGATAGTGTCTTTTTCAAATTCTATCAAACTTTTCAGGAAACTACTATCAGCCATCATCCCCTTGGCACCTCTCCAGGAAACATCAGGAATGTGCTTCAGGATACACACACATTCACACACCTGGTATGGAATAGAATGAAGGTATTAGCACCTCCACACATCACAGACGTTTGAGGAGTCAACTCTTGAGCCTTGTCTGTTGATTTATTTACTTACACGCACATACTTTACATATATACAAAAAGTTTAATTTGTCTTAAGGAGTGAGAGTGAAGTTTGGTTTACAACATCCATGCATCATGACAACCTTTTGAACATAAATGTTGGGCTTGGCAAATGATCGAATTTCTGTGATTTCATCTTTCTTCAAGCTGTTCAGAGCCTCAGCTGCAGCCTCCAAGACAGGGAGGGCATCAGCTAAAGCCACTTCTGCTTCACCCTTTTCTACTGCTATCTGAGCACTTTGTGTGGCTAATTCTTTAGCCTTGTCCTCTGCTGTGGTTTGCTTTGTCACAACTATCTCTGTATTTTTGCTGCCACAACACAGAAGTTTGAGTTTGAGATCTTCATTTTGAAAAATTACATCAGAAGTCTCTTTACCATATTTGCATATCTATGTGTCATTGTAATCAAGACTGAAATCCAGCTTGTTTAATTTCAACAATTTTTCAGTGACTAAAATATTTTTCAGAAGTTAATCACACTTTTTTATCTCCTAACCCACAAAAGCTCACAATGTTGTGTAAAATCATCAATCATGTAAGTATGTAATCCAGGCATAACAAAAGTTTGGATAAGTACCTAATTACTTCTATGAGTGCATTAACTTCTTTAGTCTTTGCATCTACAACAATCTTTGCTTTTGCTAAGGTTTCCTGTAGGAATTTAAATATGTCTTTATATTTGTACTTAAAATTGTGAATAAACTATTTCATTTTAAAAAATGGAAGACTTGATTAAAGAGAAAATGGAAGACTTGAAATGATAAATAAATAAATAAAACTGGAAATTAACAATTATTCACACTCCTGCAGATCTCAATTTTATTTTTCTATTCTTTTGTGATTTATAATTTTTTTATTTTTTATTTTTTATTTTAATTAAGCTGAATCAATTAGGTTTTGTAGGTCAATCCTTTTCTAGGATGGATGTATAAAATTATCAAGAGACATTCAACATACACTTTGTGTGCATACACAATTCAAATCCTTTAGAATCCTATACCAACTAGTTGAATTTTTTGAGCTTCTAATATTATCATCATCATTTGTATTTCAATTTCAAGTTTTCCAAAAAAGAGATAATTCAGTGGGAAGAGATAAGCTCCATTCTCATGTGCTCATGTAGGAAGATGGCCACAAAACCCACTGTAGATCCCACTTGGAATACTCTCAACCATAATGTTTGGTGTGCATACATACACATACACTTGCACTCATGCTGCTAGTGGAAAGGGAGGTCACTGCACTCTCCCAGTCCTAAAAACTGTCAGGGATGTCAAGGGCTCCTTGGGATGAAATTGAGAGTACCTGCAAGGCTGCCACCTCTTTGGCAGCTTGAATGAGCTTTTGCAATCCCCCATGCAGCCGGTTCACTTGGTTTGTGTTGTCTTGCCGTTTTTGTTTCAGTTTGGAGTAGTAGGTCATGATGAAGTTGAGGAAGTTTTTGGGGGTCACAAAATTGGTGCGCCTGGTCTCCAAAGTGAATTGGGGGCTAATGGTGCACACAGAGGAGTGCACCATCACAATATGGCTCAGAATGGACTCCCTGAACTCTGCAGGAATGTCCACTGCCTCCAGGAACACTGTGCACACAGACAGCAGTGCATCCTCTGGCCATGGGGTGAGCCAATCTATTACACAGTTGTTTACCAAACCAGGGAAGTTGCAACACCGTGTACGGAGTGTGTCCCCAACTGGTGACATGGCCAGTGTGATGTGCAGATTGCTGCGGCACCGGCTGATGAAATAGCTCCATATATTCTCCTTTGTGTCCACAATTCCTGATGCTGCTGCTGCCTCCTGAACCTTCATAAATGCACACCACTCTATTCAATTCAATGCCTAGTCTCAGGATGTGAATAACCCATCTTCCATATCAGATGCTAATGCATTTCATGAAGACATTTCTTGTCATTGATCAAAATTTTGGAACATTTGATTGCAATCATACAGCTGGTGTGGCAATCTTGAGGATTTCTTTTCTCTTCCTTCAATTATATCATATTTTAAATTTTCTACTGGAATGAATCCCAATGAATAACAACAATTGGAATTGAATAGATGGCATCCAAAGTGAGTGGAGGTTTGGTTATTGGTAGGGATGGAGGGATGTGAAGTGTACTTGGTTGATCATGCCATCTTTTTCTTCGTCTTTGAAGAGAGCAGGCACCATGCCAGATGTGAGCATGTTGTTGATAAGTTCCAAAAAGCCTTCATTTGCTACATGGGCATCTGTTAACAAGAACACAACAGACTTGTTCTCCACTCCCAGCATGTTGTATAAGACCTTCAAGTCCTCCCGAAATGCATCTTCATTGTAGCCTCGTGCTAATGTGATTTGAAACACCACACATCCAGCAACAAAAGCTCCAACAATTGACAAACTCTTCTTTCCACTTCCTCCAACCCCTACAAGTAATGCATTGCCCTGAAAAATCATGCCCAAATTATCAATAGAATTAGTTTTATTGAATGAAGAGATGATAAGTTTTGAACTTATTTCAGTCCTCCAAATAAAAGATCGGAGTTAATTTTCTAAAACAGGAGTTTAATATATATATATATATATATATATATATATATATTAAACTCCTGGTTTGTAAGAACAAAAAGTGATGAAGGTTTCTTTTTGCAAACTTTTAAATCATAAATCTTATCAAATTTTGAAACTATGATTGAAAAAAAAAAAAAAAAAAAAAAAAAAAAAAACTACAATTATTTTTAAACAGATTATGTAATACTCACATGCATAATTTTTTTAAAATTAATTGGCTTTGCCATTTTTCATTTATATTGAAAAAATTTATTATTCAATACTAAAGTAATTGAGTATTACATGCTGAAAATATTTAAGGTAAAGTGTGGCATTTTAATAGAACTTAAAGGACTTTTGTCTAAACCATGAGTAGATTTAATTTGTTTGTTTACTTGAGGCATTCGCATTATGCGATGTATTCTTGTGAGATGTTCTAAAGCATCTCCAAACATGACAAGATTCATGGGTTTATTCACAAGGTTGTACTCTTCTAATACTTCTTCCATCCATGGCCTGACCAAATCATAACTAATAAGGTCTTCATAAAGCCTTGGCTCTGTGGGTTTTAACACATTTCTATAATCTCCATAGATTATTGGATTTGCTAAAACCTCATCAGCAACTGAATCAAAATTTTCATGTACTATGGCCTCAATCTGCATCTGTGAACAGTAAAGTTGCAATACTTTTAACAAAATTTATTTGTTTGAACTATTATGAAGCTTTTTTCTTTTTGATTATATAATATTTTATTTGGATTTCAATATTAGTAGGACTTGGACCATTCCTGTTAAGATTCAGAGTCAATAAATCATATTTATTCTTCATCTATTAAGGAACATGAATCAAAATAATTACTTCAACAACATGTCTATCATTCTCATTGATGAGACGGTCATAGAATATGCGTAGGCACTCATTGCGCCACAAGCGTATCATTTGACCAATTGTTTTAATTTTGTCAATAGTTGATAAAGTCATCCCTTCATAGATACGACTTAAGTCACGCAAATTGAAAATATAATGGAATCTTGAAGGTGTTGGTGGTAGTTTCTCAACAATGTATGTGTACAACTTTAAAGTCATATATGTGATTGCAGGTGTCAACTCCTGGCATTTCATTTTGTTTCATGATTCAAAAACTTATTTAAAATTTTGGTTATGTAATATTATATATTCAATTAACTTAAGATAAGTATGTGATGAAAAAAAAATGAATAAAACATTATTCCATTATTTTTGTCCATTAGCACAAAGTATCATATACTGGGAAAAATAGTCTTTAACAATAAAAAGAACAGAGCATAAAATAATACATGTACTCATAAAGCCAAATGCATGTTAGAACTTCAAAATTTTGATTTAATGCATGAGACCAAGTGTGTGAATATATATATATATATATATATATATAGCAAATGAAGTAAGACACATTCTGGCATACAGCACTTGTTGATGTGGGGATGTGGGGATGTGGAGAGAATTACTTTGAAATCTGTTCCAAACTTATGAAGATGAGCATCAAGGATGGCACTATAGATGTGAGAGAGAGAGGTGTTGGCTGGGAACTGAATTTCAAAGACGTTGAAGAGGGAAATGAACCGTGGATCAACAGGATTACGAGCTCCACCTGGTCGGCCCATGGCTCCAATGAACTGAACATCTAGAATCCGTTTCCAATTCAAGTCTTTCCTGAATCATACAGAATGCAACCACCCGTACTCAGTTCAGATTCAAACATGACAAAAAGGGGGAAGAGGTGGAAGGATTTGAAGAGGTTCTGTCAAAGGCACCAGCAGTGGAGAAGGAGGAGGTGGAGAGGAGGGAGTGGACGAGGAACACACCCTCTGCTATACATTCCACCTTTGTCTACCAAAAGCTTGAGCAAGGCAATGGGTTGCTGGGTTCCATATTTATCCACCTTAGGCATATTCATGTCATCCATGAACACCACCATCTTCCTATTCAGTGAGGGCCCATAATCAACCTGCACAGTTGCCACTTCATGCTTCTAGCATTAGGAAAGTATGGTTCATCCCCATTTCCTTCCCTCACTTTTGTCTCATCCACACACAGCCCCCTCCCTGAACTAAGTAGTGGATTAGACTCCAAAGGCAACAAACCCATTCTTTTGCATGAGGAAGAAAACCTTGCCTTGGTTCGCTTTTCCACAGAGCCTTCAATTGATGTTTGGACATCTAAGGAGTTTGTCCTGCTACTAAAATTCATGTTGAGGATGAGAGTCTTTGATGTTTCCATGGTTGTGAGGTATTTTTGAATGATGACTGTTTTTGCTGTTCCACTTTCACCAACAAATAGTATTGACTTGCCATGCTACAATTCAAAACACAGTACATCAATACACATTTCTAATAGGGAGTCAGAATGCCAATCATCAGTAAGTGACTTTAGAACATTACACTGGGTTGATACTCTCACTTACTTGAGCAAGGAGATTCAGGATCCACATTGATCGACATGTGTCAAGAGTGGGAACCAATATTTTGCTGAAAGCTGCATCTGGTGGAGGCTGAAAGGTGACCAACTTCAAAGTACTTTTAAAAATGTGCACATGTAACTTAATGCCACTGTACTTAAATTTCAATATGAATCCAAACCCATAACACAAAATAAAATTGGACTTTAAAATTTTTAAATCCATTTTTCAATATTGAGTAAATCATTCACTTTATCAATCCAATCCACATGTAAACATTGTGTTCCATTTTTCACATCTTTTTAAAGTTGAAAGAATACTGATGCCATCAAAACAAAATGGTGCCATTTAATATTTTTTCAAAATTATACATCTTTGAACTTTCAAGAGTGAGCTTAAGATTAAGAACCTCATAAATTGGAACAAGAGCTTTCCAGGATTGCCACATTAATGAATCCACATCAAAATGGTATTCATAGATGAGGTCAGCGGGGAGTTGATTGGGAGGGATGGGGTGGTTGGGACTTAACCCCAGGGAGGCAATGCTTTTTATGAAAGAGTCAAACCGATTCCGGTCTTGTGAAGCATTTGTTTGCACAATGCTCCCACCAATTGACCACACACAAAGATATATAAACAATGCCTCAAGTGCCTATGTATTCATTCATTCATTCATTCATTCATTATACATACTTTCAAGGATTCTCACTCCAATTTCACATCATTGATCACAATTTTGAAATCAAAAACCATTTGTATGATATCTTATTGTGCAAAGATTATCATTATTAAATCTTAGTGCCACCATGGGTTATATTTATTTTTTTTATGTGAATCTTTTATAGGCCTATCCTTGCTAAACTAAAAAAAAACTCAGCACACCATTATATTTGATCAAATGACATTATTATTTTTAATATGTAAAATTGATTCCAAACAACTTTGAAGAGTGTTTACTATGGCTCGGTGAATTTGAAACTTGTCACCCAGAATGACTTCTAGCATATTGCATAATTGTTGCACCATATTGAGATTAGTCAGTGGAATTGTTTGCACCAATGGTTTTGTAAGCTCACCCATCACAAGCCCTTCTAAAACAAAATCTATACATGCAGGTACATACTTTTGAAAGAGTTCCCTGATTTGTTCAGTTTCCACTGGTCTTCTGTATGCATGAGCAACAGTCTATTAAAACAATGAATTACAAACTGGAAGGACTTTAAAGTTCACCATAGCTTTTTAAAACAAGAATAAGACTACAAAAGCTGCATGCAATGTAAGCATAAGATAACTTTTGAAATATTTTTTAAATAACTTAATTCTGTGATACAAGTTTCAATGTGCTATTTTACTCTTTCTCTTGAGAATTGCACCACCTCCAAATATAAGGTTGATATCCCAAGTTCTTTGAGTCAACAAACACCATACCACATCGACTTACAGTGGCAGGTGATGCATATTGAAGATCAGACACCTAATTTTGTGAGCAAAATGCAATTTTTCATTTTTCATTTTCTTGGTAGTAGAGTATGTTTTTACAAAATTGATCAAATCATGCATAATCTGAAGCAGAAAATTCAGCAATGTTCTGAAATTTGTAATCACCTCAAACAATAACTTGCAATGATTCTGAATTCGTATTCGTTCTCCATTTGGGAGTGTCAGTAATTTATTATCATCCATCACACTGTTCATGTCTTCTACCCAAAGAGAATCAACATCGCCATCAAAAACCAAATAACACCTACATCCCACACAGTAATTAAGTAATGTGCAAATATGTGGAACCTTGTCAATGATGTGTAAGTATGTTAAGAAGAGCACATGACTAAGTTAAATGGATAGTACACTAAAACTCAGCTGCAAATCTTGAAACCTGTCATTGGCATGTCCAGGTCGGAGAGGCTTGTTTATTTCTCTAAATATACTAGATAATAAGCCATCCGTCCAATCACGTGTCTCAGGGTCTATTAATACAAAAGTATTACAACTTGATATATGATGATTGATGCATGTGGTGCTCATAGTAAAGTAAAAGGTTATTATTGTATTATGGTAACAGAAATATTATCTGCTGATGGAATAGGCAGATGTATTAAAGTGATCTATAAGTTGTGCTCTACAATGTAATAAAAGGAAAAGATAAGGATCTGTACCCATCAGCCCATAGAGTTCATGTGTGGGTTGGGCTTTTGAATTGATAATGTGAAGGGATGTAGGATAACCAAGGTTGGTTTGGGCCCTTGCAAGAGTTTCAATGATCACAGTCTTGCCCCCTCCAGTTGGACCAACAACCATTGTGGTGTGACGGGTGAGCATTGTTTCATACAATTGAATGACTTTATCAACTTGGTCTGTTGGATTTGTCATGACAAGGTAGCCATGTACCTGCAAAATGCATGCATGCTCTGACTAAATGCAAGATAGAAATCAAATGCAAGTAATAATAAAAGCAGATATCTTTTGAAATTAGCAATTGATGACTCTTCCATTTGTTCTTGTTGATGCTATTTGGGCATTTTGTAGAATTGTATAGAAGGGAGGGAGGGAGGTTTAGATACCGCAAGGTCATTCTTCACAACATCATTGAAGGAAGGGTAGTGCACACGAGGGCAATCTATGCCGGGGAAGATATCATTGATGAGCCCCAGAAACAGTGGGACATCTTCAAAAGTGAATTTGGGAAGATTCATGTCCCGGATAGCTCTCATCAGCACAAGCTGTTCACTCATGGCTGCATCTCCGCGCTTGAAGGCTCCTGCCATTACTAACACTGATTTCAATGCCCGCAACCCAAAATCATAGTGATATTGTTTTGACAGCAGCTCCCTTGACAACTTGTAAAGCACTGTCATTTTCTTGGCCAACATTTTAGCGGTTTCAAATCTGGTCACATGCCAATGAGTCCTTGATATGTTATCACCCACAGCTATTATACCTACCAACTCATTTGGTTCAAGCAGAAGAGTAAGGTTACAGCTGTTTTTTTAACATTTGATTTGAGGGTCAAATTTTTATTTGTCAATGTGTTTAATTCAGATTCATGGTTCTATAACTTTGATATTCTACACAATAGCAGCACTACTGCAACTATGTCAGCAGATGAAATTGGATATGTGAATCATATCTAAAAATGAAAATGCAAATAGTGGACTTAAGTAAGCTTATCATAAACATACACAAACATCTACTGTGAAACTGAAGAAGAAGCAGAAAGGGCAGAATGAGAGCACCCTTCAGAGAAGAGCATGATTTCACAGATCTGCTGCAAGTCAGGCACAATCATGGTTATAGGACGGAAGAGTGCCTTCAAATTGTCAGGGAGCTCAGTTCTTCCTGCATAACCTGGGTTCATGGTGATGAAAATTCCTGTCCTTGCATCCAATGCTATTTCTTTCCCTTCAAATGTGAATTTCCTCAAACCATTCTTCATTGCTTCCTGAAATAGGATCAATGAGTGAGTCTACCACTGTCATCACTCACCCTACCATGATGTTCCCTGATTGTTGAAACTTTCAACTCAAAACACCAGCTAAAGAGGCATGAGGTGTTCTACAGTGTGTTTCATGATATCATTTTTCTTCAGAAAGGATATTCAAATAATTGAGTGAATGAAATGGCTACAAATGAACTTGATCATGTGTGTTAGTATGATTGCATTATTGACTTTAAACTTTCAAACACAAAAAATCTTAACTTACACATCATACAGTGCAATCACAGGTTGATGATAATAATCAAATTCCAATTATTAGACAGAATTCAATACCATTAGATCATAACTAGTCAATGAAAGACCAAAATTAATTCATTGATGTAAAATGAATGAATTTATGATGAGCCTAAGAATAAATATTTAAAACAGCAGTTGCTCCAGATTCTACAGTACTGAATCATCCACATTAAATTGAGTATAAAACGTTCATGCAAGCTTGGGTATCTGCATAAGTAGGAGTCTATTGAATAAGGAATACCTGAATTTGTTTGATTTGTGATGACACAACAGACAATACCTCTGCATCAATTCTATTGAATTCATCAAAACATCCCCATGCCCCACATTGAACAAGGCCTGAAAATATAGAACCCATAGCCTGCAGGAAATTTGTTGAAAGATTAGGATTCAAATTAATCTTAAATTGAAACAAGATCTGAATACAGTAGTCCACATTTACCAATACATTGAGGTAAGCATTGAGAGATACAAAAAGATGTATAAGGGTGCATGAGAGAATGCATAAAGGATTAAAGAGAACCTTGTAATCAAGGCCATCTCCACAGTTGAAGACCACACAAAGCAAAGCCATGGATTTGGCAAGATCTTTGGTGGTTTCTGTTTTGCCAGTGCCTGCAGGTCCAGCAGGAGCACCTCCAAGGCGGTAAGTGAGAGCTGTGGTGATGGTCATGTAGCACCGGTCAGTCAATGCAGTGATGACAAGGCGCCCATTCAAGCCCATGTATTCATAGCCATACCGGAACTCTCCTGTGCATTGCCTTCCCCATCCCACTCAACCCATTTCAATCTCTTGCTCCTAAATTCACATCACTTCTTCCCCCCCCTGTTCTCTTTTGCTGTTCCCATGAGTGAGGTAGCATGGTGTGCCATTTCTAATGATGTGAGTGCAATATTCATTGCATTCATATGTACAAATGAAGTAAAGGAATATGATTTTGCAAACTAAAATATATTTTTTAAATTTTTTCTTGTTTTTTTGTTTTTTTTCTATTCATGTATACAAGAACATGTTAAATCAGATATACAAAACCTTATAATACAGTCATCTGGACCACAGTCCCAATAAAACCGCAACTGGCTCTCCCATGCAAATTCACGATGGTCTAAAATACTGTCTCGAACAAATGTATCTATGATATCCCTTGTGTGGACTTCAATGATAATAAGAGCATTCACCTACAATTTTCATTTTGTTTTATTGTTATTGTTTCAGCAAGAAAGGAGAAGACAAAAGAACATGAAGAAATAAACATGAGTTTTGACATGAAGTGAAGCTTGACTTAATGTGGGTGGAGTTTGGAGGTCAAGTTAGACACCTTTTTCCTAATCAAATTTGTCAAATCAGAGCGCACCATTGCCACAAGGTCATTGAGCTGGTTGGAAAGCTTAACACTGAATTTTTTCATGGCATTCTTGTCACCCAGGTGCACATTCCGAAATGCATCCTCAACTTCCCATGTCCACCAAATTGTACTCCCAGCCTTCATGATATCACATATTCATTTTCATTGTATAATACTTCACACACAATGCTTTCAAACACTAGGATTTTTCCAGGTCATCAGTAAAGATTATAGACTGATAAAAAGAAACCAAAAAAACACCATTGATCAATTAATTATAATAAATTAAATTTGGTTAATTCACAATTTTCCTTGTCATATGCTCAAAGGATCACTACATATATTTGTACTGTGTGCAAGGGAATACCAAAGTAACCATGCCCAAATTGACAGTAATCCAATCCTTTCGGATGGTCTTTGCATAATAGTATACCCCTTCTTTCATAATTTCAAATAGTGAATGTTGCATCTCTGCTTCAGTAAGTTTCATCCATGATTCCACTGCACCATCTGTAGAAATCTTCATTCTGAAATTATAACTCTCTCCCTCTGATGATGTCATCCCAAGGATTTTCTTATTCTTTTCTCCAAAAGTTAAAGAAGCACAATTGTCAAATAATTTTAGCATGTGCTCTTGTATAGAGGTAGGATCTGAGTTTCCCAATACTGAAAGCAATTCATCATCTGAAATGAAAAAAAATCGTGCAAAGGCATTTCTCTTTGTGTCCAAATAACTGTCACAAAACAAAACAAAGCATAAAATGATAATCAACATAAAATAAGTCATTCTATGTTCAAATGACATGTGTGTGAGGAAAAATTTTAAACTGAAATAAAAAAATAAAAAAGAACTAAATTTTAAACAAACACATCACTGAAATTTTATAGATTGATTCACATTAAAAAATCATGCTCTAATTTATAGTTTCAGGGCTTCCAACAAATGATTTTGCTCACTCGCTCAAACTTTTTTGGCAGTTTTCAAGTGCTTTGAACAACATCCAGAAAGTGTCCAGACGTCCCTCTACACCACATACACACACAACATTGGGTACTTTATATGTTTCTGACATTATTTTCTTCCAACTCTTATCTATATAGTCAAATTGTTTGGCTGCATCTGGAAGTTGTTGTCTAATGTCTTCAGCCCCAAAAATATTCTCAAGATACATCCATTTCCGTTGCACCTGTTAAACACATACTCCTCACTTGAAGCTCGATGTTAAGAACCATAAAATTTTCTTATAAATTGAGTGTTCTTGTTTTGCTAAAGAGATATATATATATATATATATATATGTAATGCAAATTACAGTGTGTTTTAACACTTACACTTGTTTAAGCAAGTAATTAATAATGTGAGAACATTGAATGATTTTAGAAATTTTGGTTTATTTGAGTATAATTTATGAAAAAATATGGTGAAAAAAAGGGTGGGGTGATAATAGAATTTCATCAGTTTTTAGTCCAAGCATTTCAGTTCTGAACTTCACCTGCATCCAGACCTCCACAATAGATCCAATGTTGCCCAGGCACATAGCCCAGGAGTTGACTTCATCAAGGAAGGCACGGACAAAGCAAGAGCTGGTCATGCCTTGGAGGTTGAGACTCATCTCCTCCACCAGTAGTGTGACAGCCTCTGTGCTGCGCAGCACATACCCTTTGTCCACCCCATCCTTTGTGTATCTGGCCACCTCAAATGACTGCACCCTCCACACCTCTTTCACATTCCTCAGCTCCTGCTCTATGTTAAGCTCCTTTGTTGCTGCATTAGTGATCTCTCTGCCATGATTATATGTATATTAGTTTCATCTCCAATGTTGCATTTTTGAAACGAGGTTCAAGTTTCAAATCAAATCACAGTCACACATTGCTGAAAGATTTCATATAGTACTAACCATGACATGAAACATGTGCATCAATTGTCATGGTTGAACATACATTTTATTTAAAACCCATCTCAACAGCCAATAAGACTTTGGTATTGTACATACTTCATAGTGCCTACAAAATATACGCTTCAGAAGAACAGTTTACAGACCCTATTGTTGCAGCATAGTTGTGGAGCTCCATTCTAAATATGTTTGCAAGAGTGAAAGTCTTTGGATCCATATCAAAGTTCTTTGCAGTTGCTTCCATTAATTTATCCCAATGCCTCTTCCTCATAGCTTCACTTTTTAATTCCTAAGGATCAAGGGAGACCAAAGGATCATTGTGCATGTGTCTAACTGTATATGAGAGCACAAATACAATTTTAAGTTTAAAATTTTTTTACAAGGAAAGTGAGACCTGAATCAAAGGGAGGGATTCTTGGAAATCCTTTAATTTGGCTTCCATGATAGCATAAGTGGGCTGATCCTTGAGGTGTTTCATCCGTTTCATGCGGAGGGCAAAGTCATCCACAAGGGCCACCAGCTTGTTAATGTCAAGCTCTGCCCACAAAGTGGCTGCTGCTGTGGTGACAGCTGCTGAAAAAGCAGCGTACACATCATATATCATACCCACTCCTTTCAATTGCATCTCCACCTGGCCCCCCAATGCAGTCCACCCCACCCCTCCTTTTGTTTCTGTTAATCCACTGCATCCATCCACCCATGGAACAAATCTATGACAAAATCTATATAGCATAAACTATCACATACAAAATGTTACTAGTTTGAAAAGAAGGGCATCAGAAGATGTGAACCTCAAAAAGTGCAGGGTAAGCAGTGATGGGCATGTCAAATAGTTTCTGTGCAAGCACTATGTTGTCTTTTGTTGTCAACATCTTACTTAATTCTTTCTGTTCAGAAATGAACAATGCCTTTGTCAGAGCTACATGTAAGTCTTCCCCCACCCCAAACCTGATTGTGTAATTTTGTATTTTCATACACTTCAACAACAATTTTGACACGAACACAGCAATAATAATGATGACAAACATTAAAATATTGTGTTGGGGGATTTGCCTGGAAGTGGATCAAGAGGGTAAGTCCCACATCTAGGTTGGTACATTTCACAGGACCATTGGCATTCATCCTTTCCAGAAAATCCATGCTAGCTTTTACAAATTGATTAGCTTGCTGCTCTGTGAAGGCCACAAACTCTTTCTTTGTTGTTTGAAGGGTGACATTCAGATTCTTGGCAGTTTCCACCAAGCTGCACCACCTGGCTTCCCTCACAACATTGTCCCATACCATCATCATCAAACCTCACCCTCAACCTAAATACTGTATTACCAAAATTCAATTGTTGCACAGTTGGCTTGTGTAAATAGACAGGGACTCTGTGTACATTTATCATCCACAGATTGATGATCATATTGTGGTTCCACAAGGCCAGATGATTAGGCAGAAAGATTTTTAATTTTTAATTTTTTTTCTTCATTTTTCTGCATTTTTCTTTCATCTGTATATATATATTATATATATATAGTAGGTTTGATTAGTTTACCTTGGTTGGATTGCAGTAATTTTTTCATTGTCCTCAGGATTGTCTTTGATTTTGTACAATGATCGGATCCTAATGCGTTCTTCAAGTTCCATGTAACTACAGATTGTGGAAACAAGCAAGTTTCATGGATGAGTGAAAATTTGCCTACACAATGTGAAGGCATGCATGGATGAATGGACACATTGACACAGTTCCAACAAAGGACACAGCAATTGAACCTGTAGCAGCAACAGGCAGCTGTGATAGAGGAAGGGGAGGAGAGAAGAGGGAAGTAAAGAGGAGGAGGTGGGGGACTCTACTCCAACTCCATTGGCATGCCTGAGGTTACAACTTCAGATACAACATTTAACACTGCCTTCAGACTCTCAAGGTCATTTGGTGGCTGCCATTTGGATTCCCATGCACCCACCCACACATTACAATGTAAACACCTCTGTCATTAAAAATACTGAAGGAAGGATACACTTGCATTGCATCACAAAACAGTGGAAGAAATGATTAGCAACAACAATAATGGAGGATTCTCAAGTAAACATTTGCAAATATATACTTTTTCTCTTTTTCAATTTTCAAAATTTCTCTTTTACAATGCTAAGAGTAGAGCATGTGCCTACAAGAGTAATAGATGATGTAAAGAAAGTGAGTGAATGCTATGATGGTTCAATAGGAATTCAAGAGTATACAGTGTCCATGAGAGATTGCCACTTGGCCATTTGGACAGAGATGGCCTGCACTTTGGGGTGCTCTAGGGCCACCATGGCATCCCCCAGGGCCTGCACCCATGCCATAGCCTCTGCCCTTACTGCTGCCCCCAACTGATGGGAGCTCACCCTCACAAACTCCACTGACTTGTCCTTTGGAATGGTATCTACATTGGTTGCCATCTGCACTCCCTCATTCCAGATGCACATGTATATACATATCAGATTGCAAATAGCATTCATACACATTGCCAATTATTTGAAATTATATTGTCTTTCATGAAGAAACATTTGTAGTTACTGCTCTCTCTCTCTCTCTCCACACATAGTCAACATTGGATAAATTTAAACTCTAATACCCTCATGTATTTTTCTAACTTTCTTTCAAAAAATGAAGTTGGTGGAGCCTTGGAAATGAATTTATTGATAATTGCAACTCTATCTTGTTTCCACAATTGTTGATATTTACGCCAATTTTCAAGATGTGTCTGTATTCCTTGAATTGCTTTTTGTATCATATTGTTCAACGTAAGTATTGATTTTATTATCTGCCCTACACATTACAATAATCTTCAAGTTGCATTGTTGTGGAACTGTTGGATTCTGAATCTATTTTACACATTTTATGTCATAAATATACAAATTCATGAAATTTTGACCTCTAAAACAAAATTGAAATCCAGATAAGATTTTTTTGTGTTAAATACATATAAAAAAATCAACTTACAAAACTCATCCACACAAACAAGCCAGCATCAAACATAGTGTAGAGAAAAATTCAACAAACCTTTGGATTGGATGCTACATCATTGTAAAAAGTAAATAAATATGGCACATCATCTTCAGCACCAATTTGCTAGTTACCTCACAAATACCCCAAAAAAATTAGTATTATGTGTTACAAGCTAAAAACAAGGATTATGTATCAAATGTGTGTATATCTTTGCTTGGGTATAATTAGCTAAATGAAAAAAGAAATTAAAAGGAACATAGTGTTAAAAAAAAAATGAATCAAATTACCTGTTCGGGAGTTTCTAAGCATGTACCATCCATCCATCTTATAAAACTCTTCAAACAACCCACTGTATTTCGAACCTGTACATAATCTTTATTTAGATTTCCACCTAAATTTAGAGATCACATTCTGTGAATGATAGAAGTCTACAATCCCAGCAACAAATCAAGACAAATCATTAAATGAGTGATTTGAGTAATTATGTTTATTTTATTTTGTTCCAGTGATATACAGTAGCAAAACAAAAGAATTCAAGTATTTAGATGAAAGATATTTACCATTCGTGCCAAAATCTTGGTGATCTCAAGGATGGCAGGCTGGACTACCACATCTGGGTGGTTCAAATAGCAGCTTACTTTGAATAATCTCACACACTTACTGTGTTTACTTGCAGTAGGTACCTATCTTTAAAACAAAGTAGAGAGATGTTTTAAAGTCCTTCATATCAAAACACAATAGTTTAAATTCTAGACCCTTACCTCCAATTAAGAATTTGCACTTTTAATTTATTTTATTTTAATTATAAAACCTCTAGCATGGAAGGTAATCATGCAAGATGTAACAAATGAGTATCATTTGTTCAAAAAAAATAAGGAATAATTCACCTTCCGTTCCAAACTTTCAGAGAACAAAGTTTGTAAAGCACCCAAGCCATGAAGTGCCATTGAATTTAAAGCTTGGTGTATTTTCTTTTCCCAATATGTATAGTATGTAGCCAACAAGGGAGCTGCACCTGTGCTTGTTCCTAATACAACATCTTCAATCTTTTTGAGAAGAGGAACAATGGCTTGATACCTGTTACATAACTCAAACCAGAAAAAATCATTACCAAGGAATTCATTGTTTTTTTTAAAATGTCTGTTTAATGAGGACAGAGAAAGGTAGTTTTTAATGATGCTAAACATCCATGCAACCATTAAAGCAAGTAATTTCATAAGAGCAACCAATATTAAGACCAGTACATAAAAAGTGGAATGGTCAATGTTCACAATCATGTATTTTTTTTTAATTATAATGTTTACAATGTTTGTGATATAGAATTGATTTATTCCAAAAAGTTGACTTTTTGTTTGAAGGTCTTACTGGCCAACCAATTCATCCAAAACCAATTTCCTATCATGTTCAACTTGTTCAAAGAATTCCTGTGTACATAAAGGATTAAGTATTAACTCTCTTTCACAATGAAAAGAAAAAGGTCTTTCATCAGCAAGCAAGTGACTAAAATCCCAATGAATTAAAAATGCTTACTCTATCTACCACATTTATCTCCTATTTTTTGAAAACACTTTCACACATAGACATGAAATGATATGGTTCTATAATCTCTTAATCTATTTTGAAGGGAATTTTGGAAAATTCATTTAGGATGTGAGTTTTCAATCATGTTAGCAATAAACAGGTTATTACATGAATAATCAAGAAGTGAATTTATAAGGTTTATTATGCAATTTTTATTGGCTAAAGAATCTACTAAAAAAGTCCTGTTTATATTATTTTTAAAATTAAATACATCTGCTTATCACAACCTGTAAATCCAGCATTTCACCCTCTGTCATAGTTGGCATTGTTGGGATCAATTTGGTTTTACTGATTTTATCTATACACTTTTCTATGTTGGATGTGTTGTTTTGCACCTAATTGCAGCACCAAAAACAATTCCTCATGAACATTCAATGTGATGCTTGTGAGCATCAACATATAGATACTGGAAGGTTAACTTTAAATAATGATAGGAATGTAAAATCCTTGCATTAAATTGATTTATAACTGTTAAGTTTGTTGTAATGCAAATGTTCAATAGATGCAGCATAACTTACAACTCTAAAACCTGTTAATAAATAGATCAGTCAATCAAGACATAGTCTGGCTATTCATTCTGTCTATCTTTCTTTTTCCTTGCACTTATTCATGAAGTTTCTCATGATTTTGAAAACATTGGAATTCAGTATATGAAGATTTTGAAGTCACAAAATGTACATCCATGTCAATTTTTCACAATGATCATGTAGTGCATATACATTATTGATATATATATATGTATATATATATATATATATATATGTATATATATATTTATATATTTATACATATGAATGCATATGTATCCAGACTGGAAGTATACATGCACAGACATTATTGAGTAGGAAAGAGCACCTGGTGCACAACATTGCGGAATTCATTGATGGCAGAGATGCACATGTGGACAAAGCTGGCAATGCCTAGTGCATTCCAGGTGAGGTCAGCAAAGCCTGGGTCCAGAGCACCATACAATAGGTTCAATTTGGGCCTCAACAGCTTTGCTTCTGTGGGGCTCATCATGCTCAGTGTACTGTGATACATCTGCATTCCCATCCACTCCCACTTTCAATTCTTCATTTGACACCCTCAACAGATAATCCCCTTGCTGCTTTCAGACTGTGATGACCAGGACAAGATCAGAGAGGAGGATGTCCTCACCTGGACCATGGTGTGAAGACCTTCAATGTCAAGAGCATATTTGTCTTCTTGCAAAGTGATGCTCAATGCAAATTCAGGCAGATGAAAACCCATGGCATCCAAGTACTTTATTTCACGCATGATTTGGACCAATATTGGGCTGAAATTTACTTCTATCACCACCCCATTGCCTCTTCTCAAAATGGGCTGTTCCACCCCAACAGTGATTAGGCATGACAACAGTGTCAATTCCACATCCTCAACACACACATAACATTGTATTCAACATTTATATATATATATATATATATATAGGAGAACACAAAAACATTTTTTATAGTAACAAATTGCCAAAATAGTAAATGAACTTTCTTACTTGCTTTAAATAAAAGAGTATTTGATAGTTTACTGATTGTGCCCATTCAGTTAACCAAGTTTTTTCAAAGTTCATGATTTGTTTTGCTAAACCTTTATATTGAATATCCAGCTACAGAATCCAATATATAATTACATTTACAAATTTTATTTTCAAAACGTGTTATCTTATTTTATTTTATACTTTTATAGCACATAAACATAGACATTGGTTTGAATTTGATGTGATATGTACATAAATGTATTTTCACATATTTGTCTTTAAGTTATAAATTTTAAATTCACATTTGAAACTACAGTGTTAAACAATGAAATCAGATGAAACATGATATGTTTTATATTATTTTATATGATTTATATCATTATTTATTTAGAAGTACCTCTTGTGCTAATGCATTTTTCATCATATCATTTCCTTGAGCTTGAAAGCACTGCATGGTTTTTCTTATGCGTATAAACAATGAACGGGCCCAATTAATTGATCCAGCTACAGATGGCTGTCAAATGGCAATAATTGTGTGTAATAATGAAGATCAAAGAGTATTGTGTTTGCATAAGCTTGTTTAGGTGCTGACTTTCTTCATTACAAAAATCAAAGAGGTATACAAAAGTGCATGGAAGGGACAAGTAGAGACTATTGTCAAAGATAACTATCATCTAGCTAGTGTCATCTTCATAAATGATGGTGTAGAAAAATACCTGGTTTCTTGGGACTGGGGGTGCTGCAAGCTCTTTCTGGAAGACTTCTCTTGTGAAGTTAATCTCCTTGAGAAACTGCATTGAACGTGCACACTCACTTCATGGTCATGGGTGATGACATCACATACAGAAGGGGGGGGGGGGGGGGGGAAGTTATATCATAGGTAGATGGAGAATTCATGGTAGTCAGGATTGCTTTGTCTTTTGGGTGACAAGAAGGTGTATTGCTAATGTTGTTATTGTTGTCTTTCCATCCTTTATTGTTAATTGAATATACATGACTAATAGGATTTGAACCTGATTAAGAATGTCATTATATTTTTCCATCATTTGTCTGTTGATGACTCCCTCACTTTTGACTGTTTTGAAGCTTTGCAAGAGATTGAGAGCACCTGGGGAGAACAGAAAGGGAGATAACAGTGGAGTCAAGAGAAAATACAAGGATTTGCAAACAAGTATGTTAAGGAGAAGCAAACACACTATGAACCTGGAGGGCAGGAGTAAGGGGAGGGGGAAGGAAGGAAGGAAGGAAGGAAAGAAGGATGAAATTTCAAAGTGTACCTTCAGCACTACGGAGTTTTTTGAAGGAAGAGTCAATGAAGGCCTTGGTGTCCTCTTCAATCTTTTTCCGGTCTTGATCAAATTGGAACATGGTAGCTCTCCAAAGAGCAGCATGAGCTCTATCAAATGCATCATATGGCAAATTCTCTATTGGGGCCACAATTCTGTGCACTTTCTGTCCAACTCACCCTCACCCATACCAAATTGGCTATTTGGAAACCCTAATGATAATAACAACAACCCTGCACATAGTTCCTAAATCATCTATAATAAAAAAATTCACCATGTTATTTCCACAAAATAGTCAGTGAATCTGAAGTAAGTAAACCATAAGGGACTTACATGTACAATGGCATCAATCCCTGCCACATCACCAGTGACAGTCTTCAGATCAGGGCCTAAAAAGTATAAAAAATCTTTCACTACATCCAGAACATGTAAAAAATCTGTACAAACAACTGACATGTAGTTTGTTCTCTCAAATAATTTTTTCCGGTCAAATTCCCACCTACAATATATCAAAGAGTGAAGACAGTATGTAAGTTTACAATTCACACATGCACACACACACACACACACCTATATATATATATATATATATATATATTCATGCACACACACATACAATTACATTCTTTGGAATGAGAAGTGTACATGTTTGTGGAAATATTAATTGTGATTTTCACAATCAATCACAAATAAGTTACCGGGGATCTTGTCCACTGAGCTCTATCTTTTCTCGAACTTGCAAATAGATGTCACTCCAAGTATTGAGCACACTTTTGGCAGTGGCCACTGTATTGATTGACACTAAAAATGGCTTCTTATTCAAAGTCCTGAAGTCTACTTCATCACTTACTTTCTCAGCAATCTGCAAAAAAAAAAACTACCATGCTTATAAAACAACCTTTTATATATATATATATATATATATATAGATAGATATACATATACACACACATACACATACACATATTTATGAATTGTGCAAATCATGAGTCCTTGAAAACACAATTTTCTTGAAAAATAGAAAAAGAAAAGAAAAACTGATACAAAATTAATCAACATACTTTGATACCATGGTTTGTGATTGTTTTGAGAATGTATGTATGCATTAAAAAAATGATTTCAGAAGTAGAATGAACCACATTTGATATGGTAGTGTAGGTGCTAGAATATTCTTAAGCAGTATAATGTTTATCAAAGTGATTGTTGAACACATTTGCAATTTTCTGTATTAGAACTGGCACCTTAATACAATTATATTATGCCATAACTAATAACAGAATTATTCTGAGAATGATGATTGAGAAGGGACTTCATTTTTATTTTTATTTTATTTTTTTGAGTGTGAGTGTGCATGTTAACTTACCTGGTGGGCTATGCGTTCAAAGAGGGAACCCATGTTGGCATCTTCAGAGTAGTGGCGGGAGATGACCCACACCATGCGTAATGCATTGATCATGGGGCTAATAGTCTCCAGGATACCACTCAGACTCCCATCCCTCAACCTCTAGTTGAATAGAAAATGTAAATATATTTTAAAAGACATAAACAAAATCAATAAAAAATTACAAATTGAGACAACAACAGCAACAACAACAAGCAACAAGCCAGGAAATACCAATTTCTTGTGGGTAAATACATAGATTACCCACTTCATCTATTGCAAAGAGAAAGGAAGGGGTCTTGGCAATTGAATACCTTGAAATGACGTTCAAGGGTATTCAGAATTTTCACATTGTCTTTTGCTTCCAAGAACACTTTTGTCAATTCAGCAACCTAAATTAAAAAACAATCACTTCCTCTGTGTACACATAGATTTGGTTTGACTGACTGATATTGCTTATTATCACAGAATATCAAAGTACTAAAACATCTGAACCAGAATGGTTGTTGTAGTTTACTTTTTCTTTCTTTCTGAGCTCATGAAATTTATATGAATGTATATTCAACTCACTTGAGCTTTAAAAGTGCCAAGTAAATTGGAGTTGCTGCTGCCTGCTTCCAAAAGAGCCAGAACTCTTTTGGCCTTGCTAGAGTTGAGTTGCTCATACATGCTTGACAGTGAATTATTCCTGGCTTGCCAAAACTCAAGTTCCACATATGGTCCTTTCTCAAGTGGAGCCTGTGCTCTCATTTTGAATCATGCAAAAATAATCAAGTCCCTCAAAATGTGTAAGAAATAAATACTTTTCTACAAAAACCAATAATTTAGTGTATTTTATGCTCAATAAATTTGGTTTATGAGATAAGCCCAATGACTTGTCAATGAAATAATAGATTATTATGATTAGGAATTGATATGGCTAAAGTTTTTGATCTAAGATTTAGTTGCATAAACAAAAATAAAACAGACATGAATAAGACATGAGCATTTTTTTTGGATTTGAGTTTGAAAATCATTAACTAATTTTTAGGAAATGTATACAAAAACACTATGATAAGCGTTTTGAGACCGAAATCCTTGTGTTTAAGATAAGACGTTTCGTGATTTTCATAAAAAAAATTTACAGGGACAGATAGATTTGTAAATAAAATATTGCCTAAGATTTTGAAAATACTTCATGTATCAGATAAAAATTATACAAATTAAACACATTGATAATTTGAAAATTTTGACATGAATGCGAAGAAATTCAAGTTAAATTAATATAAATTGTAATTAAAAAAATTAAGACTAAATTAAAAATAAATAAAGATTAGCACATGAACAAAAAAAAAAATCAACCACACAAATTTTTTTGTATTATTGATTTTTTTTAAAAATAAAAATCTATTGGTACTTGAGGCCAATTAACTTCATCAAGGTGTATGTTGGAAACCATCATGTATTGATTTTTTATTTGGAAATAATGGTCATCATGCAGTCTGTTGGTATATTTTTGTGGCAATATAAATTATTTTAATGTTTCATTTTTACTCATTTAAAAGAATAATTATAAGCAAAACTGGGAAATACTAATTCATAGAGTATGAATAAAGTATGACTGACTAACCTTCCCAATCTCTTGCTGAAGAGTTGTTCCAAGTGTTGGTACCCAATCACTTAATACACCCTCAAGCTACAAAGTAAGAAGGGATTGAAACTATTACATGCACAGTGATAGTAAAGAAATGTAATGTAATGAAACTAAATTATTTTGATATTACTGGGTATGAATCACCAGTACATCAGTTATTTGTGAACTGAAGAAAGACAAAAGAATGGAATAAAATGAATGAGGTTCTCATGAGGTCAGTTGTCACCTGGAGAATGAGCTCATAGTCAATGTCAGACTTCTCTAATGCATCAATTGGGACATTTGGAATCACTAACTGGAAGTCACCTTCCAAATGTGCTTTTGCAGTTGATATCTACACCACCACCACCACCACCACCATAGAAAGAATGACAAACATGCAGAACTTTTTAGAGTATTGAATTCGTAGAGATGGTGACTGCTTGAAAAACATGAATTCTTGATTGGAATAATCAAGAGAGGATAAGGGAGGAGTAATAATAGTAGTGGTTGTAAGAATAACAACAATAAGAAAGAGGAGTAACAACTTGCAATAGGATGACACAAATCAATTCCAACTGACCTGGGAAGTGAATCTTTGCATGTTGGTCAAGAGTTCATTGGCAATGTGTACTTTCATTCCAGGCTTGCTGGTACTCCAAAACAGTGATGACTCTTGCAAGCCATCCCGGGCAAGCAGGGGCACAAATAGTTGTACCATCAACTTCATGAGTCAAAAAGCACATCAATTAACATTCAAATACCATGTACAAGGCTAAGAAACTTGTCAGGGTATAGCAGTGTATGAAGATACTGGGAGGGAACATGCACAACAAAGTGGAGAGAGAGGGGGTGCAACCTACTTTTTCTAAAGTGCTCATTCCAGGGCCTTTTGGGAGGATTCCACAGGCAATGTCCTGGTCTAGCTGGTCCAGGGTGAGGCTGGTGGCAAAAGAGGACATCCCCCTGGGCTTCAGAAAGTAGGCCACAGTGGTGGAGAGGGCATGCTCAGGGAGGGAGAGTGTGGAGGCAGCACACAGAACAGGGGTGCGCCTATCCACCCACTCCTGCTGCTGCAGGGGCTCTGTCATGCCCTCCTTCTTCCCTGCCACCTCTGCCTCCTCCTTCCCCTCTTCATTGGGTCCTGAAGTCTCCTCCTCCATGACTCCTCCTCCTGGCTGCTCTGCTATTTTTAGGGCTTCATCATTAGTTGCCTCTGGCTCCATCTTTGGAGAAGGTTCTGCCTCTTTCCTCTTTTTCTTGCCTGTAGCTGCAACCACAGCAGCAGCAACAGCAGCTGCAGTTTTGCTCTGTTTTTCCTCCTTTTTGTCAAGCTTCTTGTTGCTCTTCCCTTTCCTGTCATTCTTCCCTTTCCTCTTCTCCTTTGCACCTTCCTCCCTTTTTTGCAGTTCCTCAGCCTCCTGCTCTTTTTGTGCCATTTCTTCTTCCTGGTTTTCAACATCATCTTTTTCTGGTGGTGGTGGCTCCTCTACAATTGTTCCAATCAGTGTCACAGTTTCCTGTGGGTAGAGCAGTATGCATGAGGATGATCCATCCAGAAATGATCTCATTTGTGTAGAACCTTCTTCTGTGTCTATGACAGAGTTGAAAACTGTGCGGGGCATGTTGAGTGCTATGCAGACCTTTTGTCTGAGCCATTCAAACCTCATGTCTGTCATCCACTCTGCTAACCAAGGTTTACTGGGAAGTACAGGAACAGGTTTCTCCTTTTCCTCATCATGTTGTTGAAGAGCTTCTTCATCCCCTGATGGAAGCTTGGATGCCAGAGCTTCCTCAATTTTTAATTCTTCAGTACCATTCATTTTGGTGTTCTTTGTTTACCAAACTACAGCAGCATTTGATTACTTCTCACCCCAAAATCACATTGTTAAATCAACACTTGATTAACAAACTTGTTTATGAAAACCAAATTAAATAATAACAATCTTGATAGTTACATTAGAATTCTTGGAATGAAACATCTGCATCCTTCACAAAAATATATTAAGTGAAGGGTATTGCAGAAGCACACAAATTTAAAACCCAACAATTTAACTTTTTTGATAAGAATAGAGATTCATGGTATAAGATGCAGGCTGTATGTGATTAATTAATTTGCTTTTGATCATCTATCACCTATCTGCCATACTTTGATTAATTTGCAATGATTTTTTTGTTTGAGAAAATACTCCATTACATTTGGAAAACAGGTGTTATTCTTATTTGTACAGCGTCATTAACTTAATTTTTTAAAAATAAATCCAGAATTAAAATTATGATAAATTCCAAAAGTTTTGAAATTTTAAATAATTTTAAAAGATAATCGTTTCTCTAGGTTTTTGTTAAAGACTTATTTAAGCAAGAGGAAAAATGAAACTGTTTAAAGATTGCAATTTTTGATGTAATCAATCAGAGTTTTTATTTTTTTTATTTTTTATGTCATAATGATTGAAGTATGTCAAATCAAGCAATCATAAATTACATGACGTACTTATAATTGTCTTCATTAATAATTATCAAGAACATCAAATCTTACATGAGTAAAGAATATTAAATAACTACATTTAATAATGAACATTAGATCAAATGAACAGCAATGAAAAATACTTGACATTTTTAAATTGGGAAATATTCAAATTAATGAAATAAAAATCTAAAGTAAGTAAAATACTAAAATCTCTTGAAATTTTAATACAGAAAAATTTTCTACATGAAATGAAGAAAGGGAATTTACAGCAGTATAGCAAAATATACAGCTGAATAATAATATAAAAAAAAACATAAAATACTATGGTAATTCTAGACAATATCAAATCCACCAGGTAATGTTAATGCAAGATAAAATCTAAAATTTTGAATACATTGAGTTAAAAAAAAATAAAAAATAAAAAGAAACAATATCTTAATTTTTTTTAAAAAAACTAAAAATAAAACTAAAACTAAAAAAAAATTAAAGTAAAACTCATACTTGTTTCAAAGAAATTTGTACATAATAGTTTTTTATATTTGAAAGCTTCTACATATAATAAATTTTGAAATTTTTCCTGGAATTAGTAATATAACTTGGAATCAGTTACACTTAGTTTTTACAGTCTTGAAGTAAAACTTAAGTGAGTATACATAATTAACAGTTCAACTTTATCAGGTAATATTCTCAAGATAAAATACTGTAGATAAAATCCTAAAGATAAAATACTGTATATGTTTTAAAATGGATGATATTTTTTTTTATGTTTGTAGAAGGATATGCTCAAATTTCCTTAACAAAAAAGTAGTAATTATTGCAAAGAACATGATTTCATAGTAATTCAATTTTTCAAACATAAAAATCAATTTTTGATTTAATTTTACTAAAAGGCATGATGAAATAATGAATATTTTGTCAGAAAGCTGTAAGCTTTATTCATTGCATTGCTACAATAAATCTCACTGCAGAACAAAATGAATTGTAACAATTTGAATCTAAAAACTCAATATATTCATGGTTTTAATCAAATGACAATCATACTATTCATGGTATGTTAAACAAAGTACTTACATTCAAAAATAATTCATAGTAAATATTTTGTGCTTGTTGATGAGTTTAATCAATATTTCATAATTAATTAGCAAACTTGCAGTTGCGAAATAGGTGGTGACTATTTTTTTGTTAATATTTAATTGTAAAATCAAGATACGGTATCAGTAATTGTAAAATCAAAGTAAACATATATTTTATTTTTTAGAACCCTTTAATAAAATCTACATAAATACCTTTAAAAGTTGTTAAAAATTATCAGTTTTGAATGGATAACACTTATAGGATGAATAAAAATAAAAATAAAACATAAAAAAGCATAGAAGTGAAGATATATTTTGTAGCAAATTTATAGTGTTACACAAAAAATAGTCGTAAGAAATTTGGAAAATTTGGAAAATTTGGAAAACATGAAAACACAGCTTGCTGTTAGGAACATACAGGTGAAGATTTGAAGAGGCTTTGTTGATGATGATGATGATGATGATTATTATGATTATTATTTCCTTTCCATGAATTTAATAACATAATAAAACAAGTATAGATAGTTAATATTAGGTTTTGCAAAATAAGTTTAAAAAATTAAAAATATTTAACATTTAAAAAATACAAATAATATAAATATGTATATAATACAATATTTTGTATTAAAAAATAAAATATTCTCTTAAAATAAATGTAATTTTAAAAATACATATAATCTTTTATACAAGAACAATAGATGAAGTATTCTAAAAACCATCATATAAGGAATTAGAAATAACTGGTGCAACATTATCTCATACATTAAAATAGTAATGTCTTTGTTTGTGTGTTCTGAATGAAAAAAATATGTTCAGCTTTACAAGATGTGTTAACATGTTGCTAAGGGTGCAGAGATGCCAACTGCTACCTGTACAAAGTCACTGTTGTTGCTTTGTTGCCACAAATTATGGCACATTTTGACATGAATCCATCATTTTTAAATTATAAATCTTCCACCAAATGTTGCCCTTCTTTACTATTTTGTGTCCATATTCCAACCACTTCTCCAATCCTTTTTTGTAAATTTTCTCTTCTCTAAATAAAGGAGCACAAAATAAACTGAAGTTTTTAGTTTTAGTTAATGAAAACTTTTTGGATACCTTAGAAATTTATTTGAAAGACAATAATTACAAAAAGTTTTGAATTTGAGTAAATTTTATTTCAAAAAGAAAAACATGATAATGTAATGCTAAAATTGTGGAAAAAATTGACGGATATTTTTGAAATATTTTTGGTAAAATAAAATAAAATAAAATATCACAAACCAAATTTTTTAGATTTATGTGTTTGCATTTCATATTTATTTTCTGTTGAAATTTTATATATAGAATGTTTGTGTGTGGAAATTTAAGATATGAAATTAATCTGATTTTTGCGTGTGTATGTATTTTCGTTATTATTAATTTATTTAGTTTTTGTGTGGAATTAATGAAATATGCTTGTGTGATTATTGGTTGCATTGTGACTCGATATTGTATTGAATATTATATTATTATACATCAATAAATTAAGATTTACTATACATAAAATCTAAAGCAAAGAAAATGCCCCTAATGCTGCTATATGCATTATAGGTATGAAGATCACAGCTCCAAGATGTCGAATATAAGGCTGATGGAAGGAAGAGCGGAGGAGGAGGGTTTCAGGGGAGAGGATGAATGGTTTCACATATTCGTCCACCCGTCAGCGCAAGCACATCGTCCTGCTTCATCCATCCATCCATGCATGCTCCCGGCCTACCTTGCCAGTAAGTAATGTGCGCTGAGCCGGGGTGGCTGCGTGTGTGCATGCTTACTTCCCTTCCCTGCCCTGCCCTTCCCTTGCTCTTCCATCCTTGATTCCTTGATTCCTTGACTATTTGGTGTGCGTCACAGTGGAAGGCACCGCCTCGGGTTTCCTCTCTGGCTGTGAGCAAGTTTCGTGCACTGGCTGTAGGCGAATGACGTGATGCTGCTGTGAGCGCGTTGCCTGGCACTGTGCGTGGGTGATGAGGGGTACAGTAGAAGCCGCTGTGAAGGCTATCATGGCCGCTATCGAATCCGAGGGTTCAGGTATGTACATCCTCTTCCTTCCTATATCATTCATATTCCTCCTCCTGTTGTTGTCAGCTGCTCTTTCATGAAAATTTCCTGTTTCGGCCAAATTGGTATAGAGATTGGTTCGAATCATGCCACTAATAATCCTTGGTGCTGGTTGTAGAAATTTCCCTTGTAGCTCTATGCATTGCATTATTATTTCTAGGGCTGTTTTTACCGAAGATTTCCTTCTGAGTGAAAACAACGAATACCCTATTTTCTAGGTTGATGTCTTGCTTTTCACACGAGGGTAGAGGTAGCTGTGCGCAATCGTATAAACTTGGTCTCACTGACTGTGTTGTTCATCTTGGAAATATGGAGGAGCAGTGACTGATGAGCAGTTATCAGCGTAAGACGCTTCCATCCCTTCCATTCTCATAGTTGTTGTGCGACAAGTGTTTTTTTCTCCGGCCAATGTTGTTTGTGAAACCCAATTCTCTTTTATCGTGTGTGGCATTGATGGCTGATGGCTCTGTTCTCGCGTTGCAGGTTGTACTTCATTTTTAACAAGAATTTAGAGCGAGCATTACGCATTCTGGACCAAGGAGGTGTGCAACGTGTTGTTTCTCATCCCAGTCAACGTTCTGTCTTTCAGGTTTGTGCTATCAGGTCTTTTAGTTTTGGTTGACTCCAATGAATTGAGAGGCTTATAAGGTGAAGAAAACTCTCTTTAAATAGGTTCCCTGTTGCTTTTACTTTTCTCAGATGTCCAAGCAACACACAAAGAATTTAATCCCCTGATGCAATTTAGGGAGGTGCTGCTGAATATTGACATGCTTTTGTTTACACACTATCGTAATTTCTCATTAATGTGCCACCTTGTATGAGTGGTGATAGTGACAGTAATGATATTTTTGTCCAGGTGATCGGAGAATCCAAGAGCGGCCCCAACAGCTATTTGTGCTTCCCAGACCATTTCTGTTCCTGTCAATCTTTCTTCTTTGACGTGGTTTCCAGAAGCGATCAATTTTGTGTAAGCCACCAATCGTCTCTTGTTCTATCAATTATTAGAGTGGTAGAATACATGTGTGTCTTACGTTTATCATTCATGTTTCTCATTCATGTTTTTCAGTTGATCCTTACCCAGTTGTGCTGTTCATACATTTTTTGTGGTGTGGAGTGCAGTGCAAACATCAGTTGGCAGCCATGCTTGCTTCTGCTCTGCGTGGATGCAAAGGTGTGACTGTTTCTGATGCTGAGCTTGCACATCTTCTTCTTCAATGTTAGTAAACTGAGTGCAAACTCAAAATAGGACGATCTTATTCTTAGAACTTTATGTTTTGAGTGAATCTTATTAGGTCTCAAATCAAACCACTCTAAGATTCCCAGCAGTGGATGCCGTAGGCCAGATAACTAGAGTACATTCGGCAGGTCTTTGATTTTCCTAGAAATGAAAAATATCGAAGTGTCAGTGTTATCCAGGAAATGCCTGGGGCTATTTTTCACCAACTATGAATCTCACAAATATTTGGTCACCATTGTACTGCGATGACCGACATGAATCACAACTGCTGTACAGCAAGATGTTCGGTTATACTAGTACCACTATGAATGTTACTAGTTGTCGTCTGGCAATAGGCTTCCTCGCCTAGCAAGGAAGATATTCGTAGATAGATTGCATTCGGAGCTACCGAGGATGATTGCTGTCCAGCGTCATTTAGAACCAGAAAAAGAGTGCTTGTGTCTCGATAGTGAGAATGAATAGCTTTTGAAACCAGAATTTTCTTGGCAGACGCAGGTTTTGACCTAACCATTTGTCTTTGACGATATATCTTAAAATTTCCAGCAGATTATTTTATTGGCTTACTTTGTAGAGCCATTACCGGCACATCGGCAATTAATTAGAGACTACGAACTCCCATGTTGCTTTCAATAGTTTCTTCGAAATTTAGATACATGGAAAGACGAGTCGATTCCTCAGACCGTGGAGATTTACCACTTGGGTCTATCATCTGAATAGAATTCGCTCTCACCCTCACAGCCTCCTCTAGTCGTGTAGCCTTACACACAAATTTTGCCTCAACACTCTATATCCGTTGCTCAGATGGCCGACGTTTGATCGAGCATGGGCTTCTTTGTCGCTGGGATTTGATTTTCACACCATGAGCATGTGCTAAAGCTTTGGCGGTGGATTATTTGAGTTGAACAGAATCATACCTACAGCATATTTTTTTCCTTATTTCTTTTTAACCACCCCATCCGGTTCCTTGGGAGAGTCTGTCGTTACCTCTGTTGCATTCTAGAACTGAATTCTCACTGTTCGACTACCGTCAGCAGTAGTTGAGTTCCTTTCGTCAAATTGCCTCCCATCTCTATTATCTCAATTTTCTTGGAGCCCTCCATTCCTCGTCGCAACCTATTCATCATCGTTAAACCAAGGGAAAATATAGAAAATAGACTCCTGATATACAAAATACACACGCGCCAAGTAATATCTGTCCTTTTCACACGTTCTGCCAGTTCACTTTAAGTACAACAATCAAGCAAAGAGCAACAACCAACAAAGCAAAAAATACCTTACCGCCATCTGTGTACTAGTGTAAAGTGTATGGTACATAGTACAGACAAATGGAAAATATCCCTTTCTTGTAGGTGGTTGTTTTGAGACTTGCGAGGCACTCAAGCTAGTAATTAAGAATGTTGCAACTGTTGGCAACTTTGAAGTCCGCATTAAAAAGTCTACAATAAAAAGCGTCTACAACAAAGCTGAAGATTGTTCATGGAGGTTGCATGCATCAAAGTTGACAACAAGTTTAAGCAAACCTAGGAAGCACTATTGTTACCATAGCTTGTGGAGTGCACGACAAGCCTCAATATTTTGATTGTCTTTTTATTGCATTCTATGCATCAATCTCAAGATTTTTCCTTAAATTTTGGCCTTTTAATTCATATACGAGATAAATATTTGATAGTCCTTCTACATGTAACTTTAGTGGACAGTGAAAGAACTTTGTATCCAATAGCATTTACTATCATAGGTATTAAGAATAATAAGAATTGGATATGGTTTTTTGAATCATTTGAAAAAATATTCTTACAATATTATATAGCTGATAAATGCATGAGAAAGATGATCTTCTTTTTAGACTACCAAAAGAGAGTTCTCAAAGTTGTATAATTGATCTTCTCAAATGCTTTTTATAGTGTTTGCATATACCACCTTGCTGAAAACTTTAGAAAGAAGTTCAAAAATTTGAAGATGGTGAATTTACTTTGAAATGCAACAAGTATGCTTATGCTCAATTTGTACCAAAATAAACTCACAAAGATTAGAACAATTTCAAAAAAAGTTGCTACATAGATCAACAAGTTGGTATTATGGATATTCATCTAAAAAAGATTTTAGAAGATTCTAAAAGATTCTTAAAGATTTTTAGTAGTTCTAAAAAGTTCTTGAAGTTGCTTCACATCAAAGCAATAAAGAAGTTATTTAAAAAGTGCCCTAGGATAACTTAAGGGCAAAGCCTTCTATAAGAAGCTATTTAAAAGTTTCCTAATTCCTAATATATATAGATATCAAAGTTGAGGGATTCTTCAATCTTAAGAATGTATGTCTTATAGTCTAGTTTGAACCTTCTAATCTTGTTTTTGTTCTTATATTGCGTTGCCTTACAATAAGATTCATTTATTCTATTATTTTATTATAAACTAATATAATTCTTTGACCTTATTTGTGATAGTTTGTCAAAATTGATATAATATAATATTTGAGCTTAATCTTTTTAAATAGATAGATAGTGGATTATCCCTCTTATTAAAAATATTACAACATTTTAGAGATTGCGGATTATCTTCTTCTGGATCAATATTTTTCTTGATTTTTTTTTAATCTTTTTTTTTTATTACAAATTAGTTGCATCTATTTCATCTTATTTTATTTCTATGATAGGAAGTAGAGGGTTTAATATAACACAATTCAAAAAAGCCAAATTGGATTCAATTATAAATACTCTCAAAGTATTGAGAGTTAAAATAAAGTTTTTTTTAAGTAAAATAAAGAACTTTATATGACTATACATAATGATCAAAGAACAAAACCACTTCAATCATTATTACAACTTACCTTAGGAATATTATCACAAAGGTTTATTTCATTAGAAGATATATGTATTTGAAATGAAAATTCAATATTAATAATAAAAAAAACTAAGAATTAATCTTATAAAGAATTTTGATGGAATTTGCTCAAAATTTTGTGGCTTTGTAAATCAAGTATGACTTATTCTTTTATTACAATCTCATTGATATTTCAAAGAAGCATCTCGTGTTGGTCTAGTTGGAACCTTGTTCTCAAGCCAAGCTTTGTCTTGATTTATTCTGTTGTTTGAAAAAAATTCTCATATATTGTATAACTTTGAAATATTTTTGGTAGTATTTACGGAAGTATTTAAAAAACATGATAAGATTTACTATGCCACAACTAAAATCCAAGCTCTTTGACAAGGAATATATTCTATATTTATTTATATTTTAAATTTTTTACAATTAGCATATGATATTAATTGAAATAAAGACTCATTGATAAATCAATTTTATTGGTGATTACAAAATGATATAAAAGGTCTATTATTATCTATGTTTGATCTTCAAACTTTTAATGAAGCAATCAATCAAGTTGTGAGGTACAAAAATTAATTATTTTAATGTTGATAAAATAAATATTTTCTAGATATATTAGGACTATATACCAATTACTTAGCAACTTCTATATCATTTAATTCTAATAATTATTTAAAAATAGAAGATATATAAATTAATATAATTTGTTATAAATCTCTTTTTGAATTAAAAAAAAAAAAAAAATGAACTAAGATTTGTGCTTATATTATGAAAAAATTGGCCACAAGTTTAACAATTGTCTTAAAAAATACCAATATATCCATCAAATGAAAAATATAGCCATATCAACAAATATATTGCCAAAAAATAAACGCTACAATAGAGATTGTTGTCATGTTGTAATACAATTATAGGGTGAAAGAGCAAAAGAAGACAAATATTATAGAGGAGCTTAATTGAAGATTTAGTAACAAAAATACTTAAAAAAAAAAAAAAAAAAAAAACATAGAGAGGTAATAAAAATATTTAATGTTAATATTATCTTTTTGTTAAAAGAGCTTTTACTTACTTTTTAGGACTATAAATAAGATAAAATAAGATAGATTAGCAAAAATAATACTATAGGTATCTTTAAATTAAAAAAAGATAATTTCTAATAAAAAATAACTTAAGAAAACCTTAGATTGATACTCACAGAAGATTGGTTGTAAACCAGGGTCGAAAATAGATTCTAAGGTACAAAATCATACACCTACAATAGATAAGTGGATTCATTTATTGATTAGATAGTAAGATTTGATAATAGACTTGATAGGATTTCTTAAAGTATCAATTTTAAGGTTTTTGAGTTTGTAATGACTTTGTGAGAACTGTACAAAGTCAAGATTCTATTTGGATGACTTTAGTTGTTGAGAAATAAAGTAGTTCATATTTTGGAGATTTTTATGAATTTTATAGTAGATATATAGATGAATATTTGTAGATTTGTGAACATAGTTGTGTTGAATGTATGTTATAAATTATAGCTTAATTAAACTATTAGATCAAAGATTATTAGAATTTAAGTAGGCTAGGATCTCAAAATATGGATTTTGAACAATCTGCAAATTAGATTAGAGTGGCTCTTTTTTGAGCTAGTAGTTAACTTAGTTTTTAGCATTTTGTAAAATTTTAGAACATATAAATAGTAAAAATAGGAGCTATTGATATTGGAAGATTGACAATAAGGTTTAAGAGGAGGATGGCTGACACTTAATTGGATTAAAATTTTTTTCTTCTAAATTGTAAGTTTAAATTACTTCAAATTTTATATACTTATTTTTAACTAATAAATTAATAAGTATAATAATTTTGAATGGAAATCAAAAGTTAATTTAATAATTTTTGAGATTTTAAATTTTCTTTAGAATTTGATTAAAATTTGATTAGAAATTGATTAGGATTTTATTAGAATTTTATTAGAATTTGATTAGGATTATATTATAATTTTATTAGAATTTGATTAGGATTATATTATAATTTTATTAGAATTTGATTAGGATTTGATTAGAATTTGATTACAATTTGATTAGAATTTGATTAAGATTTGATTAGGATTTATTTAAAATATCTTTAGGATTTTATAAAGGTTGGATAGGATTTGATTAGGATTTATTTAGAGTATCTTTAAGATTTTATTAAGATTGGTTAGGATTTGATTAAGATTTATTTAGGATTGTATTAGGATATCTTTAGGATTGGCTACGATTTGATTAGGATTTCTTTAAGATATCTTTTCAATTTCTTGATGATTTTTTAAATATTTTTTTAGGATTTCTTGAAGATTCTTTATAATCTTTAAATTTTTTTTAAAGATTTCTTTACAGTTTTTTTATAATTTCATTAGGATTTTTTTATGATTCTTTTACAATTTTTTTAGAATTACTTTAGGATTTAATTAGGATTATTAAGGATTTAATTAGAATTTATTTAGGATTTTATTAGGATTTTTTTGGTTCTTGGTTAGTTGCAAAATACAAGTTTACCTTCCACAACCAAGTGCCTAGTGCATTCTCAAATAAGACAACATGTAACACAATACTATGCGGTTGGACCTCTTCTACTTCTTAAGACAAAACATGTCTTATATTATCTTCCAATCCTTCTCATTGCTTTACCATACTAATCTATTTAGGCTTTCAAAAATTCAAATTTTCCATTTATTAGATTCCAAAGCCTTTACTTGTTTTATTGACTAGATTTTTTTAAAAAATCATAAAATTTTTAAAGTTAAAAAATCCAAATGAATCTATATAAAATTATAAGATGGTTAGTTTTTATTATCTAGAAATATTATTCATAAAACAATTATATTAGAATTAATAATAAAAAATCATAGTAATTAAATCATATTTAATACTATTAAGTCTTTATCTAATTCAATCGTATTAAGATTTTTTGACTTGAAAGATTTAATCTACATGTAAACTAGACATTTCATAAAATAATATTGCCTATAAAAGAACCTATTTGTATAAAATCTATCATAAGATCTCACATAATTCAAAAGTTTGAAGCTATAAAATCTTTATTTATTAGAGTAGAAGTATTTATAAGAACAACAAAGGAAGGCTCTTCTTTTATTATTTATACAATTTCAACATTTGAAGTAGTGACTACATCAATAATTATTCTAGAATGTTATAAGGATTTTAAAGATATATTTGAAAAAAAGAATTTAGATAGCTTGCTAAGGAATTGTATCTATGACTATACTATTGATTTTAAAGATAGGACTCAACCATCATATTGCTCCTATAAAGTAAGTAAAAGTCTCTTCTATAAGAAGCAACATTAGGACTTTTTAATTTTTATCACCTCCTTATCTATTATCTATATTTTTCTATTATATCTTTTTAATTAGGCTCTTCTATAATAGAACCTATATTCTTATCTTTTACTATATAGTCATGTTACAACACGACATTGTCCTTCCTTTTGATAAAAAATATTAAAGCACTAATAGGAGATTCTGAATGTTGTATAAAGTTCTTTCTTAGATTCTTATTAATATATTTTTTCAATACAAAAATAGATTTTTATAGAGCCTATAATTTAATATGCATAAAAAAAAGAACAAATGGAAGATTGTAATTTGTACAAGGTATAGATATTTTGAATACAATGTCATGCCATTCAGACTCACAAATATTCGAATAATCTATCAATATTTGATAAACAATATATTTTATTAATTCTTTAATTATTTTATTATTTTCTATTTAGATAACATCTTGATTTATTCAAAAATACAAAAAGAGTATGAATGGCATATTTGCCTAGGCTTATAAAAACTTTGAGATTATAGATTATATCAAGTTAAAAAAATGTATATTTTATAAGATGTAGGTGGAATTTTTTAATTATACTATTTATAACAAAGGCTTATTAATGAATCCAAAGAAGATTATGGCCAATAAAGATTAGAAAATTCTAAAATTAATAAATAATATTCAATATCTTCTTGGATATATAAACTTCTACAAGATTTTTATCAAAAATTATTCTCAAATAGTAGCTCTTTTTACAAGGCTAATATGCAAAGATAAACTCAAATAGAATTCAAAAATAAAAAAAACTTTTCAAAGCTTAAAAATAGCTTTTATTACAATATTCATCTTTATTTATCTAAAATTTTATCAAACCATTTTTTAAGGAAATTGATGCTTCAAACTTTGCTTTAAGAATATTCTTGTTATAATCAAGAAAAGAAGAGAAACTTTATTTAGTTACATTTCATTTCAAAAAATTCATAGCTATAAAAATTAATTATGAAATCTATAACAAATAATTTTTTATTATTGTGGATTCTTTCCAAAAATGATGCCATTTGTTTGAAGGTACTTCATATTTAGTGACTATCTATATTAATCATAAAAACCTTGAATATTTCATGTTGGCTTATGTTTTAAATTGCTGCAAGGCCTGTTTGAATATATCTTTATTTCATGTTGATTTCAACATCACCTATCAATCAAAGAAGTAATAAAGATTGTTTGATTCTTTATTTAGGCACTCATATTTTGTACCAAAAGAGAGAAAAGCAATATACAATTAATAATAGATAACACTTTTAAAACCTGACTATGTTTATCTCTGAGCAATGATTATGTTAATTTCAATAGATTCTTCACTCTTAATTAAATTTATACAATGATAGCTATAAAATCTTTTATTCTTAATTTCAAATAATACATTAACAACATTCAAGATGATCCTAGTAAATTTAATTTTGAAGATGACATCCTTTACTTTAGAGAATATTTATATATTCCAAAAGAATTAGTGTGTCTTTATGTTTTATAATCATATCATGATTTTCATATTGTTAAATTTTTTAGATTTAATAAGATATTAAAACTATTATCTTGAGATTTTTGGTGGCCTTAGATATAGAAGACTATTAAAGAATTTGTATTTTTATGTGACATATGTTCTTGTTGAAAGAATTTTTGACATTACTCATATAATTTTTTTCAACTATTACATGATTCAAGATAACTTTGATCTTTTGTTTCTATGGACTTCATTATAGATCTTCTACCATCTAATTGTTTTGATACCATATTTGTGATTGTCAATTAATTTACTAAAATGACATATTCTTTATAAAAAGACAATCCCATATGAAGAAATAATTAAATTCTTCATTAATAATGTCTATTGATATCATGCATTGCTAGATGATTTTATATCAAATTGAGGATTTCAATTTATATCTAAGTTTTTGAAATCACAATTTAAAATTCTTCAAGTAAACATTAATTTATTTTTAGCATTCCACTTGTAAATAAATAGTCAAATGTAGTATATCAATCAAAATTTGGACCAATATTTGATGTGTACCATCAACTATCAATAAGATGATTGGACTTTCTACTTAATACTTGTTAAATTTATCTAAAATAAAACTATTTATATTTCTACTTAGTAAATGCCTTTCTATGCCAATCATGGATATCATCTAAAGTTGGATATATTATTGCCTTCTAGATTTGATAATCTAATAGTTAAAAAATTTATTATTCAATTAATAAAGTTATATTTAATTATAAAATTTTAATTAGAAGAAGCTCAAAAATAATGAAAAACAACATCAAATAGGCTCTAAAAAGAACAACTTTCTTTTAGTGTAGATAACAAAGTATAATTCTTTTAATGCAATATAAAATTCAATTGATCTTGCAACAAATTGGACTATCAAAGATTAGTACCATTTTTTTTAAATAAAAAATTAACCTTGTCACTTGCCATTCGAAACTATTAGCATCTATAAAGATATATCTTATTTCTATGCTTTTTTTTTAAAACCTTATAAAGAATTAATCATATTATAAAGAATACAAGCGCCATTGTCTTATAATAAAATAGATAATCATGAAGAATTTGAGGTGGAGGAGGTGCTTGATTCAAGGATAAGACAAGAAAAACTAGAATATTTTGTACATTGGCATGGCTATACTAGTAGTGATTATATATAGGTACCAATTCATAACTTAGTCAATGTATTTTAAAAGATACAAGAATTTTATCAACGACATTCTTCCAAATCCAAAACAATAACATATGTGTTAACTATCCAATAATATTGCCATGTCATTTAAACTAGAGGCTAGAATATAATATTTTTTAATTATTTTGAATTTTTTATATAAATGGAAAAAAATGAATTGCAAAAGTTTTAAGATTAATTCATACATTCAATATAAATAATATAGCTAATGCTATTATATTCTACTTAGAATTTATGATTTTTTTTTACCTTATATATAAGCCATGGATAGCTAAAAGGATGATGTCTTGCAAGTTAGACCATCTCATCTAAATAATTCATATTGTCAATCTTAAGAGAAAGAATTGCTCAAATTACAAAGACGTCAAAGAATATCTAGTAGCCAATTAGTGATAATTGTTGTTGAAATTGAACTCACTTATAAAAATCATTCAGAGGTTATATTTGAAGGATGTTTTTGCAATAAAGACATAGAACTATAAGCTTTGTTCTAAATAGAAGGGATTGATTATTATCTTTAATTGCAAAGTTCAATAAGACTTTTAACTTAAGAAAGATAATTGAAGTATGTTACAAAGACTATGAGACACATCTTTGATTTTTTTATTTTTAAACTATGTTGGCTTTATTTTTATTCAAAAAATTCAAAATTAGAAAAAATATGATATCACAAATATCTATTTAAAAAATATTCTAAAAGATTCTAATTTTTTTAAAAAAGATTTTTGATAGTTCTATAAGATTCTTGAGATTACTTCACATTAAAGTTAGAAGGAAGTTGTTTAAGAAATGCCTTAGGATGTCTTAAGGACAAAAGTTTTTATAAGAAGCTATTTAAAAGCTTCTTAATTCCAGTATATATAAGTATCAAGGTTGAGAGGTTCTTCAATCTTAACAATACATATGTAGTGGTTTAATTTAAACCTATCACGGATGTAAGATATGAAGTTAGTAAAGAGATAAGAAAAAAGATTACAGAACTAGAATGATTTTAAAAACAAAGAATTAGATGGATAAGAATAAAGAACTAAATAATTGAAAAGAACAAAGAAATAGATTGATATAAAGAAACAAGATAACACTTTGGATTGTTCCAAGACTTATATTGACAAGACTAAGGTGCAGTTCAATCTTGCCTCTTATTTATATTACAAGGCTTATATCCTATTGAACCTTCTAAGATTATCTCAGAAGATTCTAAATGATTGAGGAAGATTTTAAAAAACTAAGATAAATTCAAAAAGACTAAAGAAGATTCTAGAAGATTTTACAAGATTTTAAAAAGCTATGAGAGGTTCTAGAAGATTGAAGAAGGTTTTAAAAGATTTTAAAAGACTATAGAAGATTTTAGAAGACTAAAGAAGATTCTAAAAGATTTTTAAAAATTATAGAAGATTCTAAAAGATTATAAAAGATTCTAATAGATTATAAATTTTTTTAGAATGTTGTGATTTAAAGTATATCCATGACATCATCTCTCCTTCTAGCAACGAGTTCTATAAGGAGTTGAAGTGATTTGATGATCAAATCACATATACAAGAAATCTAGAATTTTTTGGAATAAAAAAGTAATATTTTCTATCTTTTGTTTATTGGTTACCAGTTCAATAGGATCCTTGAGATAGCATCAATAATCTCTAGATATAACCTCTGTTGTATCAACATCTCATCCAATAATATGCTCTTTGTTGCGACTTTCAAAACATCTTCCAAATATAATTTTTAGCCCATTTGGAATCATCCTTCCAACTTCAAGGAATATTATCAAAACTTGGGCATTTAAATTAAGATTTTTGTGATGATGCCGTATTTCCAAAGATTCCAAATATGGCCTTACTTGACATTGGAATACTCCTTCTTCACCTTATTTATGTTCTTTATACCTAGCAGATTGTGAAAGTTGCAATGGTTTTTCAACTGCTTGTATGACAGAAGAATCTTTTGACTCTTGTTGCTACAATTCTCTTGAAATATAAAAATTTGATATGGAAATTAATAAGCTTCTAGCAAGATCTATTCTATCTTAGAAAAAATGACTATATACAAATGAAGGTCTTGGCATGGCTATCTCTTTTTTATATTGGTCTTTTGTTGTTGGTAGAAAAGCATCATTTAAAAGCCAAGAGATATTGGTGTCCACAAAATCTTCAATGGAAATTGAATCTAGATTTTTTAGGATACTATTGATGAAATTTGTAAATTTTTTTAAGTGCATTTTTAAGGTTATGTAAAAGTTTTCATGTTCTTTTGCTAATTCTATAGTCTTTTTAATGAATGAAATATTTTAATCATCCATGTCTTATACGTAAATCCAATATTTCATCTACTTCATATTCAAGCTTTTGATTGACTTCAATTAGGGTTGGTAGTAGAAGAGTTCTTCCAACAATATTTGATTTATAATAGGTTTCTAAAAACAAGACTTAGAAGACTAGATGAATATACATTCTACTTGATAATTTAAGATAAAAACTTATTTGATTTATTTGATATAGAATTATAAATGATCCAAGTTTTTAGTAGTTTAATTTTTGTGATGGTTGATTTGTTAGTATATTTTGCTAAAATAGCTAGATACAATCTCCTATCTTGAACTTTGGTTGATTCTTATTATAAATATTTGCATAATCTTTATATTGGTCTTAAGCCATTTGTAGTTGAAATTTTAATTCTTTATAGACAGCCTTCAAGTAAATAGCTTGATTTTTTGTAGTAGGACTTTCCACATCTTCAATTTGGAATGGATCTATTATAAGGTGATATCTATAATTTGAGAAGAATGGAGTTTATTGAAGAATGTTTGATATTATTATATGCAAATTCGGCCAATAGTAGGAAGTCCATCTAATCATCTTGTTGATAATTTATTCTACAATAAAGATACTATTTCAAGATATGATTCATCCATTCTATTTGACTATTGATTTGAGGATGATAAGCTGATGAAAGGTTGACCTTGACCTTCAAAAGTTGAAATAGTCCTCTCCAAAAATTTGATACAAATTTTGGTCCTCGGTCCAAAATGATATCATTGAAAAGGCCATGTATTCAATAAATATTATCAATAAAAAGCTTGGCTGTTTCTTTTCCAAAAATGATCTTGTTACATAAAATGAAATGTGCCATCTTGGTAAGATGGTCTACCACCACAAAAATTGAGTCTTTTCCATTAGAAATTGAGAGATTTATAATAAAATCTATGGATAACGATTGCCATGGGCCTTTAAAAAATAGAAGTGGTTGGAGAAGTCCATATGATTAGTATCTTGGGATCTTTGCTCGAGCACAAATTTTGCATGATTGGATGAATTTTTTCACCAATTTCTACATTTGAGGCCACCAATAATTTCTTAATATTAATTCCAAGATCTTATTAAAGCTAATATATTCAATTGTTGGAAAGTCATGTTGTGCTTGAAGAATCTGAAGTCTTACAGGATCTAGAAGAATATATGAAAGATCCTTGAAATATAACAATTTGTCTTTGAACTTGAAATTATTATTTTCTTCTATATATGTATTTTTTAAACATTGTTGAATGCTCTCTACACATGGATCTATCTTCATTGCTCTTTGGATTTCTATCTTGAGAGTTGTATCTACATAGGTAGATATTATCAATGTCTTTAATTATAAATTAGGCAACTTCAACATGACTGATTTTTGTTGATGCAATATCATGTTTCTTATTCTTAGCGCAAAGTATGACCATCAAGAAAGAGCATATGGTTTTCCTTGAAATTTATTCGGATGATAAGTAATCACAAAATCAAATTGAAATAATAACATATTCTATCTTATTTGATAGCAATTCAGTACTTAGGCACTCATAAAATATTCCAAGTTTTTATGATCAGTATATACCATGATCTTGTGTTGAGCCCTTTCCAACAAATGGTGCCACTTTTCAAAAGCATCAATAATTATCAATAGTTCTTTGTCTTAGATCTCATAATTGATCTCTGCAGTTGAAAATTTTTGAGAGCGGAATGCTACTAGATGTAGTTAACCATCATCACCAATTTGAAAGAATATAGATCTAAGTGCAAAATTTAAGGCATCTATTTCTAAAATGAATGGTTTTGTTGGATCTGCATAGATAAGTATAGGGACTGAATAAAGGATTTTTTAGCTTCTTAAATACTTCTTCAGCCTTGTTGTCCTAAATAAAATTTTCTGTACTTGTAAGTTGTGTTAATAGAACCGCAATCTTGGGATAATCTTTAATGAAGATTTTGTAAAAATTTATAAATTTCAAAAAATATTATATATTTTTAATTGATAATGGTTTGTTGCTACTCTATAATAGTTTGTATCTTCTTTGGATCCATAGAAATCCCATTTTTAGAGGGAATATATTTCAAAAACTTGATTGATATTTGATAGAAAGAGTACTTCTCTAATTTGGCATACAATCCACTTTCTCATAGTTTCTCCAATACCATACGTATATGATGTTCATGTTCTTGCTCGTTCTTAGAAAAGATCAAGATATTGTCCAAATAGATGATTACAAAGTCATCTAAGTATTCTTGTAAGATATCATTCATCACATGTTGAAAGATTGTAGGTGCATTTGTAAGTCCAAAAGGCATAATATTATATTCGAAATGTCTGTACCTTATACAAAATACTGTCTTCTATTAATCTCTTTCTTTGATCTTGACTAGGTTGCAGGCGCCTCTCAAATCAATCTTTATAAAAATCTTTGCTTATCCTAATTGTTCCAATAATCTTAAAATTAATGGTAATGAATAGTAGTTTTTTATAGTTACCTTGTTTAGCCTTGATAGTCCATACACATACATAAAGAACCATCTTTCTTCTTCACAAATAAGATAGGAGCTCTTGTAGGTGATTTTAAATGTCTATTGAAATTCTTGGCTAATTTTCATCAATATATTTTTGCAAGGCTGTAAACTTTGTTTGTGAGAGATTGTAAATTAGACCAAATGGAGGTTGAGTTCTATCTTGTAATTCAATTACACAATCACAAGAATAGTCTTTTGATAATATATCTACTTTTTTCTTTTCAAATATGTCTTTAAAATCATAATATTGATTAGGAATATCTTATTTTAGATAATCCATTGGATCTTTCATTGGAATATCATATAATGCAAATGCAGCTCCTTTTTTTGCTGCCTACGTAAATGCTTTAGCTCCAAGAAATGAAATAGTACCTTGTTTCTTCTTTTGATGTTTATATCTTTAGAAAATTTTTCACAAATTCTAATCAATATTAGGATTATAGAACTCAAACCAAGAGAGCCCAATGGCAATAGGATTTGTTGGACATCAAATAATGTTGAAGACAATGCCTAATACTTGATCTCATAATATTACTTCCAATAGTTGGATTTCTTTAATAACATCCCTTGATGCAAGGTTTCATCCATCAATGACTTCAACAAGTGTGGGATGTGTCTTCTTTACAAATACTAAATTATACTTAGTTGTAAAATCCTTATCCATAAAACATGATGAGGCTTCAATATCTAAAAGGACTTTAGTAGAAATCTCTTATCTTAAGGTTCTTATATACTTCTTATCTTAAGATTTTACACTTCTTATCTTAAGGTTCTTGGCATTGTAATCAATAAATCCTTCACATTGTCTTTTAGGCCATAACAAAATCAAGTCATAAAAGCCTTATCATTCCAATCAAGATTACAAGTAAGTTGTTAAAATTCTATGGCATAAATCATAGCTAAATGTTTTCTTTGTCATAAGTTTTAAATCTTTCTTTCTACCACCTTCTCTTGATCACTATTTCCAAGTGTAATAATAAATCTTTCCATAAAAGCTTCCAAATTGTATAAGATCCAAGAATTCTTTTCTAATAGTAGAGCAAACCATGATTAAGCACTTTTTGATAAAAAAAGTGTATACAAAAGTAAGTTGACTGAATCCATCTGAATAACAAGAATGATATAAACGTAAGTAAAGTTATACTTGTTGCACAAATCCTCAAAAGTTGGATCTTCTTCCATCAAATTTATCAAGCATATTAGCCTTTAGCTCTATTATGATAATCCTTGGAGCTTTTAGAGGAATTATATACATAGCTTGTCTACCGCTTGCTTCTCTCAATCAAATAATCTCTTGTTACAAGCTATGAATCTCTCGTTTAGCTTCTTCAAATACTTGCTCCAATTGTGGTTCTTTTTTTGGATTGTGAAGGGATGCCATTTTTTCTTATACAATATTCAAAAGAAAGATGTGCAAGAATCACCATTGTATTCTTTGTTTGTGAGGATGCACCTCCATTAACTTGATCTATTTCCATATTGATAAAAAATCAATAAGCCATCAATGTAGTATTTTCTGTACTGAAAAGAAATGTTTCTAAACAATATTAATTTAGAAGAGGATAATCTGCAACCTCTAAAATATAGTGATATATCTTAGAAAAAGGATAATCCAGTCTTTCCAAAGAAAGATCAAACTGCAATAAGTAAATATATTAGTTTAAAAGGAGGTAATCCACACTCTTCTAGAATGCAATAGTATCTTCAAGAAGAGGGATAATTCACTTGCTATCAAGAGATCAAGCTCTGATATGATTACTTAGATAGTTTTGCCAAATTATCAAAGATGTAAGATATCGGGTTAGCAAAGAGACAAGAAAAAGATTATAGAGCTAAAATGATTTCAAGAACAAAAAATTGAATGGACAAGAACAAAGAACTTGATAATTGATAAGAATAAGAAACTAGATCAATATGAAGAAATAAGACAATACTTTGGATTGCTCTAAGACTTATATTGGCAAGAGTGAGGTGCACCTCAATCTTATCTCTTATTTATACTATAAGGCCTATATCATATTGAACCCTCTAAGAATATCTTAGAAGATTCTAAAAGATTGAAGAAAATTTTAGAAGATTGAGGAAGATTCTAGAAGAGTGAGGTAAATTCAAGAACACTAAACAAGATTTTAGAAGATTTTAAAAAACTACAAGAGATTCTAGAAGATTGAAGAAGATTCTAGAAGATTTTAGAAGATTTTAAAAAATTATAGAAGATTCTAAAAGACTACGAAAGATTCTAGAAGACTACGGAAAGTTCTAGAATGTAGTAACTTAAAGTATGTCCATGACAAGACCTTCTTATCTTGTTTTTGTTCTTGTATTGTATTGCCTTGTAATAAAATTCATATTTTTTTATTGTTTTATTATAATCTTGTATAATTCCTTGACCTTCTTTATAATAGTTGGAATCAAACACTTAATTAATATTATACTTTGAGAGATATTAATACAATCATTTAACATCCAAGATTGTAGAATCATTAAATCAATGCTTGATTGAAATAAGATATCTATTTGTTTACAAGGTGATGGAAAGGATTTGCCACCAACTATGATTTAGTTCTTTGATTGTTGCAATGAAATTGCTTCATAGACAATAATATTGACACCAAAAGCTAAAGATTAGTTTCAAAAGAACATTATTTTTGTTTAATAATACAATGTTTGATATGCAAGTCATATTGAGTTTAAATATATTAGAGGCAAATTAAATTTTATTGTCAATCTATGCAGCAATATTTGCACATGTTATGAAATGACAACATCTTGGCATTTCATATAGACATGCAACAATGGTTCTTTTGCACTAAAGCATCAATCCACACGAGTGTGTATATAGGTGCTTTATGGCCGCATGTTGTCACAAAACATATAAAGACATTGCCCATCTTGTTTTATATTAAAAGCTTTGGAAACTAAACAACACCTTATTAGAGTTCAATTTGATAATGCTACCTCCGAGTACATGCAAGTCACCTAAACAACCAAAGAAAAAATAGATGTGCACTAAAAACTATGGGTGTATCAAATGTGCCATCCATTGGAGCCATTGTAATAGACTTGGTTATTACATGAGAACTTGCCAAGAATACAATACTTTTGTTCATTTTTTATATTTATATTTTTAAAATTAAAAATTTATTGGCTTATTTTTTATATACATATCAACATTTGTTAGAATTATTTTTGATATTTTCTTGAAAAAAATAACCTTTCTTTTTGTATATTGTATATTAGGAGTATAAGGTTTAGAAAATTTTCTTTTGAAAGGCGATGTCCTACTCAGACTTCTCAGCTACTCTTTGCAAAGTGGAACCTGCACAACAGGGGGTTTTCCATAGGACCTCCTTTCGCAACTGCACTTTTACATCACACTCCACAATTCCATAGCAAGGACTATTTGAGAAATTAAAATTTTGTTATGCCTATTTTTCATATATCAACATTTGTCATACCTATTTTCAATATTTTCCCTCAAAAACAACCAAGGTGTTGTTTCAGTGCCAGAAGGTTCAATTTCACATCTATCTGGCACTGAAACAACACCTCCGAATTTTTGCTTGCTCACAGACCACTCGTCGTTGATTTTCGAAACAACGCCCGCTCCATGCACCATGTGCAGATGCTCCTTCCCTGCGACGCCCCAATCCCAGGCCATAAATCCCGATTTGTAAAAGTTCTTGCACCATGCTCAGAGCTGCACTGTCTAGTTCAAAGTGGCGGATGCAAATTTCAAAAATAAACTTGACCAGGCACCCATCAAGGCAGCAACACGACATGTTCTGGGATTGGGCACCACATCCCTTAAAATGGTATTGATCAATGCAGCAACGCGCCAGTGCGTGCTACCCGGATAAAGGACTATGTGCAGCAAGCTCATACTCTATTGTCACCTCTGGATCCGATCTTTTCCTTTCAACTGGCATTTGAAAGTTTGAACCTTAGCGCCTTAGTCACAGCCTGAAGCATTGCAAGTTGGTGAAGCTGATCTGAACAGTTCCTTTTGGCAAAGCGTGGCCGACAATACTACTAAAAGAGGAATTGCTTTCAGACTTGGTGGCACTTCTTGCTTGTGGCATAGAGGTCGGATTATTTTCTGCTCGCCAACTAGATTTCCCTTTCGTTGAGATGGTGGTCCTGGTGTTCTTGCTCATTGTTCCTGCAGTGGATCTATAATCTCCTTGTGTTGCAGTGACATTCGATGAGTGTTGCGAACTCTTCGTTGCAGTTTCAAATTGCACCTCGACGTCCAGTACCGCGGCGGCTTGTGGGAATTGAGCCAAATCTGAAGCGGACTGCATGTGCAGATAGACAAACCATATTTCAGGAAGGGATTCTTGTCGATTCCAATTTAATTATTCTGCCACTCGATCTGGTTTTCCAAGTTGAACAGTTCAAGTTCAGAAACTGAAAGAGTTAGGGTTAGGGTTAGACTGCATGTAATGAGATTCGGCTTCACGTATTACCCGCAATGGCTGTCTTTGTGATTTTCTGGATATAGTGGTCTGTAGGTACTAGACAGGATATCTGGTGCAATTTTTCTTTCAAGGTATTGCGAGTGTCCAAAAATTGTGCTGAAACTGAAATTGAGTTCATGAGGTGGGTCGTTGGATGTGTGTCGTGCTGCAGAGACTGAGTTGCGTGCAAGAGTATATAGGTCACGGGGAGGTAGAAGCCGTGGCCTTGGGGTGCAAAGCCGGATGGAACTGAGTGAGTTTCTATTGCTGTTTACGACAACCAATATGTTTCTGGCGAGCAATGATGGGATCCAAACTATGGCAGATCCCATGCACATCGACGCTGCGCTTACAGGTTTACTCTCGGACATGCCCTGGGCCCCGATTTTCTTTATCATTTGCACTGCTGTTCTAGCCACTATGACGTCGTCCCCACATCACCAACACGAATGGTTAATTCCGGGACAGAGCACGCTCTGGCGGAGGCTCAACAAGCGCGTCGGAGTGTTGAACCCGATGATGCAGGAGAAGCAGTGGATTAAGCACTGCCGCATGTCGTACCCTGCCTTCGTGTATTTGGTTGAGGAGCTGCGGCCGTACATGTTGCCGAATGCGCAGATGGTGAGGGAACCTGTGGAATTGGAGCTAGCGGTGGCGATAGTGCTGAATCGGTTGGCATCCGGAGCTTCGCCGGCCGTGATTGGTAACCTCTGGGGTGTGGGAACATCAACTGTTGTGAAATACACGAAGCTCGTGACTTCTATACTCGCAAGCTGCGAGAAATTGTACTCCAAGTACATTGTTGCTCCTACTGGCGAACGACTCGAACGTATTAGTAAGAAGTTTTTTCAAGTAACGGGCATTCCGAATGTGGCTGGCGCCATCGACGGCACTCACATTGTGTTACAGAAAAAGCCAGACCGCGCGACTTGCCCTGCTGACTTTTGCTCTGGGGAAGGCAAAGACGCGTTCTTCTCGGTTCTTCTTCAGGGTGTTTGTGATGCCGATAAAGTCTTTTGGGACGTGTGTTGTGTTGCGGCCGGCGGGTCGAATGACTCAGAACACTTAAAGTCGAGCAGTTTGTGGACCAGGTTGTGGGAGAACGAGGTTCTGAGGGAGCCTGCCATCAGTTTACAGGGTATTCCTGATGGCTTTCGTACCGTTTTTGTTCAACAAATTGTAGCTGATTGCACCTCGATGTCATATCTAGCCAGATCCTGAGGGATCCTATGCTGTGATGTGTGCAGGTGTGCCCATCAGGCCCTATTTGGTGGGAGATGAGAACTATCCTCTACTTCCCTTCTTGATAAGACCATTCGACACTGCTCCAGCAGAAACGCAAGCGGAGGCCCTGTTTGATGCTCAACTGCAGAAGGGGCATGCAAGCATCGTCACAACATTTGGCATTCTTAAGAATCGTTGGAACATTCTGAAGAACCTCAACGTGGACCTCAAGTCTGCTTCTCAAACAATCGTGGCCTGCTGCGTGCTCCACAATTTCTGCCAACTGTCAAACCAATCGGAGCCCAAAGTACAGGTGGATGATGCGCTCAATCACAATGTCCCAGATCATTACAGTGACGATGTAGGAGGGGAGGAGACACGGCGAGCCTTGTTCTTGAATTGGCTTACGCAGCATCAAATTTTGATTTAAATGTTTCTCCACAGTGATCACATAGCATTATACAAGTAAGCATCACATCACGCAGAAGATGTTCGCAACAGTGCCTGGATCGATCTTAAGGTGAGAAAGGATGCTGAAGATTTCTTCAATGGTCTGCTGGATTCGAATGGGAGCTAGACTGGCAAAGACATCAGTTGGGAAGCAGGTGAGTTTCGCTGCAGATTAGGGCAACGATGATCGGATTGCCAGTACAAATTTGAACTCTTTTCTCCCGACCAATGTCCTCAGCGTACTTGACAGAGATTTTGAGAGGAGGATGCTGCTCCGAACACCATCAATATCTAATGCTGCGATTCACATGCAGAATCAATACTGGCTCTCACAAATTGTTGGCTTTTTCCGCATTCTGGTATATTTGTTCTAGCTCGTCAGAGATTACCTTTTGCGCGAGGAGTTTCCTATGACTGGCTGTAGAGCAGCCGGGCATATTGGTGACCACGATCTTTCTCAGGCGGATTTACACGTTGCTCCCAAAACACTCCGGTCCTGGGCGGATTCTTGTTTTTGTCTGACTCATAGTCTGCAATTAAAGTTGAGATGCCTTTGTAGCTGCCACCACTGCGGGTGGCATTGAGTTCATCGATCCTCTTCCCAATTGCTCCACAGATGTATTCTTTGTTGGATGGACTCAATAAGTAGCGATCTGCCGTCAAACCCTACTCCGCTGTTCTTGCTTGCCTAATGTCTTCCTCCTTTTCCGGAGCATTTGAATCCTATCTGCGTTGACCTGACATTGTACCCGCTTCGGAGGCTGATATAAGTGCGGATTTGTAATTACAGGAATTTGCATTTCCGCTCAAAGATTCTTCCGGAAACTTGCATGGGTGAGTTGCAGAAGAGCTTGGCTCGATGATTTGGGGATCGCCCCAGCTCAATCCAGCTTCTGAGGTCGTGGTTTCGATGTTGAATGGGACATTGGTACCTCGATTCGGTACTCTTCCGACAGTACTTGTTTTGTCGATCACTCTCACATGTATTATTTATTTATTTATTTACTAGTCCATTCATTTTTCTGTGTAAAATATGTGTGCTACTATCAAAACTCGATGTCGGTTTTTGTATACGACTTGATGTTGACAATCGAGTTCCAATTTTTCATGAGTTGGTACTGCAGACAGTTCTCAAGCCGTGAATTCCGACACCACGATGCTTCACTTACCGCCTAGAAACCACGAGACCTCCGTGCAGACGAAACTATTAGTAAGACGTGGAATCCTTCCCACATTTTATGATCCATAAATTAAGTGCAGTGAAATTTTCCGAAGAACTCAGCTTTTTGGTTTGCTGCTGCACGGAATCACAGTGATGAAATGATTTGCACCACTAAGAGCTAGAGAGAAGCAACAAAAGGGTGGGGCAAGAGGGTTGAGAGTGACGCTGGTTCTGAAGAAGGGGATGTCTCTTTCAACACTAATAACTGTTAACTGGTACAATACTACTTTAAGGTTCTTTATTACCAAAAGAATCGAAGTCTTCTGTTACCTGCTTTCACCATCTCATGTAAATCCGTGTGGCTTGTGGGTAAGCTTTTGTATGTGCTCCTTCTTTGTAAACTCCTATAATATGCTGCATTCCGATTAATATTCCGATCCATAAACCTTCCTCCTCTTCACAAGTTTGGTCAATGACTTTTCTGCAAAATCAGTTCTCATTTTCGTAATAATATTAATAAAATTTCGTTGAATTTCATTCCTTTGTAATTTTAAAAAAATTATCAAAAAAAATTATAGAATATGTTATTTTTTCTAACTGAACTAAAGAATATACTTTTGAGCACAATTATTCAATTAGTTTATAAACAGGTAAAAATTAATATTAGTAAGTCTTTAACACCATTTTGTGATTTTTAAAGTTTTTGTAGCAAATTAATAGAAGTAAAGAAAAGTAAGTATCTCTCTTATATTATGTTTAATTTTATTGGCAATTTTTTCTTCTCTAATAAATCTGAAATTCTTTTCAATTTTTTTAAAAATAAAATTACATATATTGAAGCAAATATGAATATTATAATTGATATATTAGACTAATTAAATACAAAATAAAGAAGAATGGGTTTTTATTTATATATATTAATTTTTATAATTTTCTAATTATATTGATTTCAATAATATATTTTTATTAATTTTAATTAAACTAATTTTGATGTCTCATTCTACAAACTAATATTATAAATCCATGTTGTATTGTCTTAATTATTTTTTTGTACAAAGTTTAATTTGAATAATTTCTTGTAAAAATGATTGATTGTATTTTAATTAACAAAATAAATATGATTTTCTATTTATAAATTCTATCATTGTACTCTATTACTTTTTAAAAGTTATTTTAATCATAAATAATAAATAACTAGGATTTATGGTGCTAAGGATTTAAAAAACCAATTAAACATTATAATAATTATTTATATATAATAAGTTAGTAATGAGCTTATCATATTAAAAAAAATATATTTACATGTTTAAAAAAACTTCTTTGATGTTGTAAAATATTTCAAAAGAAGAAGAGATTGAAATTATAATAGAATTTGATAATAATAAATAAGACTATTTATTAAATAAATAAGACTATTTATTAAATAAATATATTATTTAAAAAGAAAAAATAAAATATTCAATATAAAAAAATACTAAAAATACTATTGCCATTTTAATTAAATGAAGAAAATAGAAATAAATAGAAATAAGTAGAAATATATTACATAGATGAGATCATTTAAAAAGATATTAAAAAAATTTCTTAGATACAAATTAGATCTATAAATTCTTTTTGAAATGTTAAGTTGTTATAAAAAATTCTTTTAAAACTTTTTTAAAAATAAAAATATTGTTATATAAGTAACTTCAAAGTTAGATATTTAATGGTTCTTAAGAAAATTATATATGGCTTTTTTGATAGCTTGTATATATGAAACTAAAATAAAAACTATGCTTATTCTTGTCAATGTCTTTTTTATATTCTAATCTTTGTACAAGACTAATTAAATTTATAATATTTAATAGTTTTTATTTATATTTATATTTATTTTAGATTTAAATTATATATATATATATATATATATATATATATATTTTCTCAATAATACTTAAAAATATTATCATTTGAAAAGTTTGTGTAAAATCATATTTTTAATAAAAATTATAGATTAGTATATATTTTATATTTTATTTATTTTCTTCATGAGTATAAATAATATTGGAGAAAGACAATTGTAAATTATACTAGTGCATCTTAACTGGTACATTTATTAAAAATAATACCTTAATGTTATAAAGATAAGAAAATATTAAGTTGTAGGATTTATTTGATTAATTGATTAGGATTTATAAGATTCTATAAGAAATAAGAGTCTTTTTTAATTAAAAATTATTAAACTAGAATCTTTATAAGTTATATATATAATTATCTTAGTTGATTTAGTACTTTTATTTATTTATTTATTATATTAAAATTATGTTTAGTTCTTATAACTAATACTTAAATGATAGTTTTCTTATAAGCGTTGTTTATTAAGAACTTATAAATGATATTTAATAGGTAAAAAAAGCATAAAAAATTAATTATAATTTTTTAATGATTTATATAGAAGATAGGATTTATAGCAGATAAAAATTTATTTTTTTATTATAAATAATTTCAAAAGTATAATAAAGTAGCTTTTATTGAAGAAAACAAAGCTTAAAGTCACAACTTGTACACAAAAAGATGTGTGGAGTAAGATATCTCTCACTTCCAATACACATTACTTATAGGTGGTGGTTGCTACCTTTAATGACAACATCCATCCTTTCACTTTTACATTCATCAAAGCATATACCAAGTATATCTTTTGTCATCTTATCTTCTATATGGATATGCTTTTAGCATATCTAATATATTCTTAGGATCCTTTTGCATCTCACCTATCTCAAGTATATCCTATGGCATATACTTTATACTTTTATCTAATCTTTGGATATTCCCTAGGATATCTTTTATCCCCTTTACCTTATCTCTTCGCCCTTGGCTTTGTCTCTTACTCATAGATGGCCTTTCTATTTACCAAGAGATAATCTTTTGACCATTAATAATCTACCTAAGATAATATCCAATATTTATTATTATCTATTTATCTCAACACTCCTACTTTGCTATTGGTCAAGGACCTTTTAATCCTAATGCCTTTGTCAACATGTGATGTCTATCTTTTGTTAATGCTTTTGTCAATAAATCAGCAAGCATGTCTTCCATTGCACAATACTTCAAGTCAATCACTCCCATTTCAATCTTCTCTCTTATGAAATGATATTGAATGTCAATGTGCTTGATTCTTGAATGATGCTTTGGATTCTTTGCAAAGACAAGGCATCCTTGATTGTCACACTTCATTATAGTTGCTTCTACTTGAATAAATCCAATGTCTTCCAAAACTTGCCTTAACCATATTGCTCGTATTTTTCTGTGGCTTGCTCCCATATACTCTGCCTCCATTGTAGACTTTCTAATTGTGGATTGTTCTTACAATCCACAATTGCTTCTTACATGAGATTGCTCCCATTCCAACAAAGAATATATAACATGTTCTTGACCTCCTATTATTTATATTTCTTGTCCAATTTACATCACAATATCCATGTAAAATAATATTTTCACTTCCAAGGCACAATTTGAAGTCCAATGTGTCTTTTAAGTACCTCATGATCATCTTAATGGTTGACCAATAGATTGGTCCAGCTTTTCATATGTGTTGATTTACAATACTCACTGCATAAGCAAGATCTATCTTTGTGCCAACCATTGCATATATGAGGGAACCAACTGCTGCCTTGTATGGAATACCTTTCATTTGGCCTTCAATTTGAGCAAATTCCTCATCCGTGAGTTTCATCAACTTCAAATTGGACTCCAAAGGTATTCCAATAGACTTGCAATCTTCCATATTGAATTATTTTAATATTCCTTCCATATACTTTCTTTGGCTCATTATGATGGTTTTTTTAACACGATCTCTTACAAATTCTATTCCTAAGCAATAGTGAAGCTCTCTCAAATCACTCATTTCATATTTTTTTTTTAAATTTTACCTTCAACTAATCCATCATCTTCAAAGTATTAGTTAAGATGATTAGATTATCAATATAAAAGATAACAATCAACAAAAACTCTTTTGATTGCATTACATACATAGAATGATCAACCTCATTCCTTTGAAATCTCTTATTTACAAAGAATGTGTCAATTCTTTGATACCATGCCCTTGAAGATTGTTTGAATCCATACAAGGATTTCTTCAACTTACAAACAAGATGTTGTTTGCCTTATTCAACAAATCCTTGAGGTTGATCTATATAGATGTCTTCTTCTAATTTTCTATTCAAGAAATCGTCTTCACAACCATTTGATGCATCTCTAAGTCTATTGTTGCCCCAATTGCCACAATGGTTCTAATGGTGGTGAATTTGGCCACGGGAGCAAATATCTCATTGAAATCAATACCTACAACTTGTGAGTATCTTTTAGCAACTAATCTTGCTTTATATCTCATAATATTGTCCATTGCATCTTTCTTGGTTCTAAATACTTACTTACAACTGTCACGGACATATACATAGTTACCTATATGATCAGATAGAACTAGATAAAAGAAGATAAAAGCAGGTTAATTCCATAATATCTTTAGAGAAACTTCCTAGAAACTTCCTAGAAACTTCATAGATGCTGCTTTGACTTTATAAGTGTCCATAGTAGACTTTTGGATTAGAAATTAGGTCAATAAGTTAGCCACATGTCGCACATGTTGGTAGCTTGAAGACCAAGCTAAATACGTGGCGAACATATAGGAAACTTGCCCTGCAAGTTCGACACGTGTCTTGCAACTTGGACACGTGTCTTGTAAATTGGACACGTGTTGGAGGTCCTATAGAACGTCGCCACTTAGCTCTTAGGTAGATAGTATAAATAGAGACAAGAATGAAGCCTTCTTCACTCTTGTCAACTCCTTTCTTGTTTCCAGTCTAGTTCAAGGGTCTCTAGTTTTGTTGTCTTTTTGGCATTAGCCATTCCAGTTTCTTTTTAATATATATACTTCTTTATATTTATTTCTTTGAGAGGAAGTGCCATTATTTATTTGAGCTTCATGGGTTATTGTAAGCGTGATTGGCGGAAATACGGATCGATGTCGAGCTTTGTCTTTTCTTGATTAAGAGTGGTTACCCTTTTGTTGATAAGACATAAGCATATTAGAAGTTGTGGAGTATCCATCTGGTAATCTTAATTACAGAATTTTTTTCTTTTAGTGTGTGTTCCGTGTTCTTGAAGTAGAGTAGGCGTACACTTTCTATTATATTGTCGTGGGAGCTTGCGAAATGAAGAGTGAATGGCACAAAGGCAAGGCGAAATGGAAGAAGGTCACCGCCGACCGCGATGCATCGGCCTGGGTTTACCGCGCGGGAAGCATCAAGATTAGCAGGAAGTGAAGATGTAGAGATGGTTGGAGCTACGTCAATATCTACACCAAACCATGCTACCTCACCGATGATGGAGCACCGTTCAAACGTTAGAGAACCAAAAATCAGTTTGCTTGAGAAGTTTGATAGCACAAGATCTAAGTTTCAAGGATTCATCAATCAGGTACAATTGGTGATCGAACTTCAATCTCAAAGTTATCCTACACAAGGATCTCAAGTTAGGTTTATTGGAACGTTACTTTCGGGTCCTGCCTTATCGTGGTTTTTATCTTTTCTTGAACGACGTGATCCAATATTGGATAATTTGGAGGCATTTTTTGCGGAATTTTGATCGATGTATGGAGAACATGATGCAATTCGTGTTGCAACCAACAAGATTCGCATCCTACGACAAGGCAATCGATTAGTGTCATTATACGCTTCACAATTTCGACAACTAGCGACCGACATCAAGTGGGACGATGCTGCACTAATCAGTCAATTTTTCTACGGATTACAATATGAGGTAAAAAAGTTAATGCTCAATTTATCCGATCCTTAGACATTGAGTCAAGCAATTGATTTTGCTGTGAAGTGTGACAATCGACTTTTTGAGTTTCGATCCGAGAGTCGTACAAGGGAGCCTCAACGTTATTATTCAATGGCAACATCAACATCCTCACAAAACGTACATTCGGAAGTAGAAGACATGCAAATTGATGCGGTACGTTTTAAACCTCTTACTGAACAAGAAAAGATTCATCATTGTCAAGAAGGATTGTGTTTATATTGTGGAGAACCTAAGCACACTGCTCAACATTGTCCAAAGAAACGTCGCAACTACAAAATGAGCAGTACGACTGTCAAAGAAGACAACATGTTGGAAAACGAATTTGTCCAGCTACAATAGGGACCGTGCAGCTGGAACCGTGTACAATTCCCAGTAAAGGTCCTATTCTCTCCTCAAAACCCTCTCCTTGTTTTATGATAGATGTATATTTAGGACCAAAAATTACAGAGCCTTTGCCTTATTAGATTCAAGAGCCTCAGCATGTTTTCTAGATGAACAATTTGTTAAGAATCGTAAAATACCTTTAGTACAGAATCCTAAATCCGTACATGTAGAAGTCATAGATGGTCGCCCATTGTCCTCAAGAGATGTCACTCATGAAATCCATCTTATAAAAGTAACAATAGATGGTCATAATAGCTATGTAACCTTTAATATAATTAAATCTCCGTCTAATCCAGTTATTCTAGGTTTGTCATGGCTAGAAAAATATAATCCTCAAATAGATTGGAATTCTCGTAGACTTGATTTTTTTCAGGATATTATTAAACATCCTACCGATCCAATAAAAAGCTACAAGCCTAGTACAGTAAAACTTGTACTTATAGGTGCAAAAGCTTTTATACACGCAGCAAAAGAAGGATCAACTTTTGCTATTTACGCAACACCCATTTCTGATAGTGGAAAGGCTTCAAGTGGCATTCCAAGCCAATACCGAGACTATCAAGATGTTTTTGAGAAGAAGAATGCTGATATTCTTCCGGAGCATCATCCATATGATTGTTCGATTGATCTCAAAGAGGGATCTCAGCCTCCTTTTGGACCAATCTACAATTTATCACAAAATGAGTTGGCTGAACTCAAGGAATATATTGAAGAGAATCTAGCCAAGAACTTCATACGCCATTCCAAATCTCCTGCAGGAGCTTCAATTCTATTTGTGAAGAAAAAAGATGGATCATTACGAATGTGTGTGGATTATCGGGGACTTAACAAGATCACTATCAAGAACAGGTATCCACTACCTTTAATCTCTGGACTTTTTGATCAACTAAATCAAGCTAAGATCTATACAAAAATAGATCTACGAGGAGCATACAACTTGGTTCGCATTAAAGAAGGAGATGAATGGAAAATTGTATTTCGAACAAGGTATGGACATTTCGAATATAATGTTATGCCTTTTGGACTCACAAATGCACCAGCTGTTTTCCAACATCTCATGAACGATGTTTTTCATGAATTCTTAGATGATTTTGTTGTCTGCTATCTAGACGACATTTTAATCTACTCTAAGAACGTAGAAGAGCACGAAACACATGTTCGTCATGTCTTACAAAAACTCAGAGAAACAGGATTGTATGCCAAGATGGAAAAGTGTATATTTCACACTACTTAAGTTGACTTCTTAGTTATATCATCTCGAATGATGGCCTCATGATGGATCCTAAGAAAATCCAAACAATCATGGATTGAAAGATTCCAAAAATAGTAAAGGATGTACAATATTTTTTAGGATTTGCCAATTACTATCGAATCTTCATCAAGAACTTTTTTCAAGTTGCAGCCCCACTTACACGTTTGACTTATAAGGACAAGCTCGAGTGGAGTAAAGAAGTAGAAGCATCATTTGAAGCTTTGAAGATAGCTTTTACTTCTGCACCAATCTTGTATCGCATTGATTTTTCCAAGGCATTCTTTATGGAAACAGATGCATCTGACTTTGCTTTGGACGCAGTATTGTCACAAATGGGAACAGATGACAAATTCCATCCAGTAGCTTTCCATTCCAGGAAATTTTTGGCAACAGAGATCAACTACAAAATCCACGATAAAGAACTTCTCGCAATTGTGGATTCTTTTCAAGAATGGCGTCATTATCTAGAAGGCACTTCTAGTCCAACATCAAGCAGATACAAATCATGCTAACCCTAGTGATTTTTACGTCAAGACGCGATGTTGAATCGTCAGCCGTCAGTTTCGTTGAGCATGTCTCTATCATATTTTAGTTCATTATTACATCGCCAGAGAACAATAAGGTTCAAGGCTGATGGAATTCTAGACGTTTTATCTGCGGTACTCAAAAAGGAGATGCAGTTTCGATCAACAAAGAACGACTCTTTTGAAGCCGGAGCAATTTCATCTTCGGGCAACGAAATCAACATTAACTATTGATTCAACTTTTTTCAAGCAAGTCCAGTTAAGTATGTCCTCAGATCCTCTTGTTCATGAAATTAAGAATAATTCTTTTAAGTCTCATGATATTTTGAAGTTTGAGTTCAAGAAAAATCTACTCTATTTTGAAGGGCATTTATATGTTCCAGAAGGTGAAGCACGATTACATGTTCTTCAAGCTCGTCATGACTTCCCGGCACCAGGACATTTTGGGTACAATAAGACTCTAGAGGTGATATCTAGAGATTTTTGGTGGCCTCAAATGTGGAAGGGAGTCAAAGATTTTGTAAAAACATATGATGTTTGTTCAAGATCAAAAACTCCTTGCCACCGACCCTACGGACTTCTTGAGCCATTACCCATTCCAAAACAACCATGGTCTTCTGTATCTATGGATTTTATCCCGGTGTCGGGGTAGAGAGAATTCGCCTTGGGAAAACGCCGGGTTCCTAGCTGCTACTAGAACTAGCAGGGAACATGAGAGGAAGCCGTGCAAGTATGTTCTATACTTGCACAATATTTCTATAAGCTTTCAAGTTATACTTGTATTATACTTGTACAAGTCTTGTACAAATATAAAGTATAAATATTTAAATAATACTTATACAAATACTTGTATAAACACTTGTATAAATCCTTGGTATAATACTTGTACAAATACTTGTATAAATATTATGTATAATACTTGTATAATACTTGTAGAATACTTGTAGAATACTTGTATAAATACAAGTATATATACTTGTATAAAAAGTATAAGCAAAGTATGTATGTATTCAAGTATACCTCAAAATACAACCGCATATGAGGAATACAAGTTATACAACAAGCTGAAACTAAATAAATCATTTAAACTTCATCCAAAGGTCGAATCAAGCGTGCTTATAGCCTATGGAAAGCCAATAATCCATTGTAAAACATATCAAAATTTCACAAATAGATGACTTACCATTTAAAAGTTATGGCTAAAAGAAATAGGCGCTAAAATTTCCAAGCAAATGCAAAGGCAGCAAAGCTCCTCTTCACTTCAGCCTTTGTTGTGATCACTTCCCTTCTCCAAATTAGACATGCAATAGCTTTTTAGAAAGCTCACTCCATCATCTAGCTTGTCCTAAAATTTTGCATGCATGCCTCTCAAATTCCAGTTTTTGTAGCTAGTCGATTCTACTCTTCAAACCCTAGCAACAATTTTCCCTCTCTGACACTTAACGGCTCATAAAACTTTCATCAAAGCTCCAAATGTATTGATTTTTGTTTTTGTGGAAAGCTTACATAAGCTACTATAAGCACCTAAAATATCAAAAGGATTGAAGAGACTGTCCGACTTGGGTGGTTGAACAAAGTCTCTGCCTCTCTTCGTCGGGTGGCAGCAAACCCTTTCCCACTCTCAAGCTCACAACTTTTGCTCTCCAAATCCAAATGCTACAAGAGATGTCTTGATAGAAAGCTAACACAATTTTCCACACTCTCTATAAATTTCACTAACAAAGAGTCGAAATCAAACTTGCAGTAGCAGCTCGAAGTTTCTGCCCCTGTTCGTCGGGTGGCAGCAAACTCTACTCTACTAAAACAAGCATAATTGTTTGCTCACAACTCCAAAACAAGCAAGTGAGTAGGTTCTAGAATCCTCACAACTTGAAGAACACACCTACAAATTTTCATTACAAACTCTTCTATCTCCTCGGAGCTATCTTTCTCCAAAGTTCACCACTCAAAAACTGCCTCCCCTCTCGGTCTAGCAAGAGGAGTATATATCCCTTTCTTTCCATATTAGACTATGAGATGTCCACATGGGCAGCCAAATCCTATTGGATGGGCCTTATTCACCCCATGCTCTTCTTTCTTACCCTTCATAAGGTCCATTCTACCTCAAAAGTCAACAAGAAAGGTAAAACAACCTTTACCTTTCTTCTAATTACAAAAGAGTCTATTCTAGGATATAAATAAGGTAGGAACAAAACAAATAGCCATCTTAATTCACTAGCTAAGTGGCTATAATAAATCCTCTCCTTATAATATCTTCTAAAATAACTTCTAGCACTCACACATATATTAACAATAGAAACAAGATTTTTAATATTTTTATACATTACACGTAAATGCCTTTATTTTTAATATTTTTATACACTACACGTAATGTAAATATACAACGGATCTTCCAAACTCAGGTTCTTATGACTCTATATTCGTGATAGTAGATCATTTCACTAAGATGGCACATTTTATACCATGTAAAAAATCTATCACAGGCAAAGAAACAGTTAAGCTTTTCTTTGACAATATTTACCGCTATCATGGATTACCTAAGGATATTATATCGGATAGGGGAACTCAATTTGTATCGAGATTTTGGAGAACGCTTTTCAAGATTCTAAAGGTGGATATAAAGCTATCTTCAGCTTTCCATCCTCAAACTGATGGACAAACGGAGCGCGTAAATCAAGTCTTGGAACAGTATTTGAGATGTACCATCAACTACCAACAAGATGATTGGACAACTCTTTTACCATTGGCAGAGTTTGCTTATAATAATACGGTACATTCTTCTACACAACAAACACCTTTCTTTGTTAATTATGGTTACCATCCACGACTTGATACTTTTGACTATTCAAAAGTTCACAATCCTGCGGCTGAAGACTTGGTAAATTATTTGTCAGAACTACATACAACAATGAAGGCACAATTAAAGGAAGCTCAAGAACGAAAAAAAATAAACACTGATGCGTATCGAAGGAACAACCACAACTCAACGTAGGCGACAAGGTATGGCTATTTTGTCGCAATATCAAGACTACGCGACCTTGTGACAAGTTGGACTATCGTAAGCTTGGATCTTTTTGTATTTCTGAACAAATTAATCCAGTTGCCTATCGATTACACCTACCAGAGTCTATGAAGATCCATCCTGTATTCCACGTGTCTCTTCTTGAACCATATAAGACAATGAACATACCAAGAAGAAGACAAGTGCCACCTCCTCCTATAGAAGTGAACAATAATGACGAATTTAAAGTGGAAGAAGTCTTAGATTCAAGGCGGCGCCGAAATAGGTTAGAATATCTTGTTCACTGGCACGGATACGATATTAGTGAGCACACATGGGAACTAGCAAAAAATCTAGCAAATGCAGCGAGGAAGGTGGAGACCTTTCATCAACAACATCCATCGAAACCAAGATGACGACTTTTCCTATAAAAGAAACAAGATGTAGGCAAGATAACATTCAACTTTCTATCCTTGTTTGTAGCTTCTTTGTATTTTGTGATGCTAAGGAGATGGAGAATCAACAGCCAGCGGATTTGACTCAAGAGCCTTCATTTGCTGACCTACTAGACGAGACATTGCGACTGTCACAACCCTCAAGACGACACAACCGAGATGAAGGTCTTCAAGAACGACATATTCTTCCTCGAATAGATGGCGAGATACAACGTGTTTGGTATCACGACCTTGGAAGAGATTCTCGATGTTTGATGATTTTATCGAGACAGAATAACTCTTGACTTGCCAGCTCCAAGGCGATAGCCTCAGCTGAAAGCATGAAGGTCACCGATGAAGTCGCCAAAGTTGTGGTCTTTCTCGCCTCGGAACGTGGACACTATCACGGCCGGTATAATTCCATCACCACCTTCAAGAACAAAGATCAGAATATGTGGCAAATACTATTCGTCGCATCTTAGATTTTCTACACATGTAATCACCGCTCCTCGTGGAACTCGTCCTTTAAAGGGGGGATAATGTCACGGACATATACATAATTACCTATATGATCAGATAGAACTAGATAAAAGAAGGTAAAAGCAGGTTAATTCCATAATATCTTTAGAGAAACTTCCTAGAAACTTCATAGACGCTGCTTTGACTTTATAAGTATCCATAGTAGACTTTTGGATTAGAAACTTGGTCAATAAGTTAGCCACATGTCGCACATGTTGGTAGCTTGAAGACCAAGCTAAATACGTGGCGAACATATAGGAAACTTGCCCTGCAAGTTCGACACGTGTCTTGCAACTTGGACACGTGTCTTGTAAATTGGATACGTGTTGGAGGTCCTATAGAACGTCGCCACTTAGCTCTTAGGTAGATAGTATAAATAGAGACAAGAGTGAAGCCTTCTTCACTCTTGTCAATTTCTTTCTTGTTTCCAGTCTAGTTCAAGAGTCTCTAGTTTTCTTGTCTTTTGGCATTAGCCATTCCAGTTTCTTTTTAATACATATATTTCTTTATATTTATTTCTTTGAGAGAGGTCTCACTTGTTTATTTGATTTCATCCAATTATTGTCCTTGACACATGAACTAGAAAATGATGTATAATCTAATAAAAATTATATCAAAGAAAAGTCATAGAATAAGAATAAGAAAGTATGTATATTCAAAAGGAAATTAGAATGGCTATTGTCAAAGACTGGAAACATGAAGACTCTTGAAACTAGAATAGGATCAAGAAAGGAGTTGACAAGAGTGAAGAAGGCTTCACTCTTGTCTCTATAAATACTATCTAATTAAGAGCTACGTGGCAATATTCTATATGATCTAATACACATATTCAATTTGCAAGACACATGTCAAACTTGCACGACAAGTTTTCCACATGTTTGCCATGTACTTGGCTTGTTCCGTAAGCTACCAACAGGTGTGACACATGGCTAGCTTGTTCCACAAGCTATCAATATTTGTGCCATGTGGCTAGCTTGTTCATCAAGTTTCTAACCTACCAATCACCTATAGACATGTATAAAGATGATTCCGTGTCTATGAAGCTTCTAAAAAGCTACTTTTTTAGATATTATCAAATCAACTTATTTTACCTACTTCTATTGGTCTATATTACTTAGGTAATTATTAGAGTAAACTTTATGTCTATGATAGTAATTAAGCCATCTATGTGGATGAATGGAGATGGATGATAGAAGTTTTTATTTCTATTGGCCTAAAATAATGCCAAATGGACTTCAAGGAGGCTATCCGAGGCCTTATTAGGAATTAGGGTTTGAATTTTAGGAGGATTCAAATATCACAAGCTAGGGTCATAAGGTTTAGATTTTTGGATATGATTTTGGTATAAATCTTGCATAATTTGGACTATTTATGAAAGAGATATAGGCACTCAATGTTAGGGTGTTGAAATTGTATCTATTGTCACTATTTCAAGCATAACTTGCACTTATAAAGAGCAATAGAAGATCAGCAATTGAGGTTAGAAAGAACACTTTTTTGGCTATATTTTTTATATATGGCTCAATGAAATCTAAGTCAGAATGAAAGAGATATTAGGAGTTGAAGTTAGTGCTTATAAGCTAAGGGCAATAAGTGACCCTACTTAACTAGTGATAATATTTTGAGCTATATCTTAGGCAATTTGATAGATTTTTGGCTCAAAATTTTTAGAAGTGTGTATATTTATATCACAAGATTATGCATAAGAATTTTGTGGCATTAAAATTTCAGATTTGTGAGATATAAGGAAAATAGTGCTTAGATGTCTTTGAGCTAGGGTTTTAAGCACCTAATAGGGATTTTGAGATATCGGACGATCAAAAATGAATTTATGGTTAATTCTTTTTTGTGATGAAACTTAAGAAGATTTGCTACATTTAGAAGAAAATTTTATAGAAACTAAATAATTAGATCAAGAGTTATTGGACTCTAAAGATCAAGAAGAAATAAGTCTTTATAGATGAATAAAGTTTTGAAGGATTTTTGTGGAAATTTGAATCTTTTTTGTACAAATCTACTTGAATACAAGAAGGTTTACATATATAACTTAATTTTTGCAAGATTATTAAATTATTTGTCCTTTTTTATTAAAGACAAATCACTTGTTGGATTTTGCCATCAAGTTTCAAGTAAACTCTCCACAGCCAGGTATCCAATGTATTTCCAAACAGAAGTTCATGCCATACAACAATATTATCAAGACTCCTTCAAATCCTATTATTCTTGGATTATCTTGGTTGGAAAAGTATAATCCATCTATAGATTGGAGGTTGCAAAGAGTGACATTTCCAATGGAGATCTTTATAATAAAAAAAAAAATAAAAGGCCCTGAAATAGTAAACCTTTATTTACTGGAGTAAAGACTTTTATAAAATCAATCGAAGAAGATACACCATTTATTATTTATGTGACTCCAATTAAAAAAAATGACTTCATCGACAAGTATTTTAGAACAATATAATGAATTTCAAGATATTTTTCAGAAGAAGAATGCTGATATATTGTCAAAGCACCGACCATATGATTGTGCTATAAATCTTTATGAAAGAACACAACCACCTTTTGGTCCAATCTATAATCTTTTTCAAAATGAACTTTCAGTATTAAAAGATTATATTAATAAAAATCTTGCAAAAAACTTCATCAGGCATTCAAAGCCTCCAATAGGTGCACCTACACTTTTTGTGAAAAAGAAAGATGATTTCTTGCGTATTTGTGTTGATTATCAGAGATTGAATAAGATAACGATAAAAAATCATTATCTACTACTATTAATCTTAGGACTTTTGGAACAACTCGGCCAAGCCAAGATCTATACTAAAATAGATCTTTGTGGAGCATACAATCTAATATGAATTAAAAAAGGAGATGAATGAAAAACTGCATTTTGGACAAGATATGGACATTTTGAATACAATGTCATGTTCTTTAGACTAACAAATGCACCTGCTATCTTTCAACATTTAATGAATGATATATTTCAAGAATATTTGAAAAGTTTGTAGTGATCTATCTTGATAATATCTTGATCTATTCAAAAAATCTGAAGGAATACAAAGAACATATCAAGTTGGTATTATAAAAGTTACAAGATACAGTTTTGTATGCCAAGCAAAGAAATATATATTTTATCAATCTCAAATAGAATTTTTGGGATATATTGTATATATTGAAGATTTGACAATGGATTCCAAGAAGGTAAAGGCAGTTATACAATGGGCCATTCTAAAGACTATAAAAGACGTACAATGTTTGCTTAAATTCGCTAACTTCTATAAAATCTTCATCAAAAATTACTCTGAAGTTGCCGCCTTTCTTACACAATTGACATGTAAGGACAAGTTAAAATGAGGGCCTCATGCACAAAAGGCATTCCAAGATCTCAAGTTGACATTTACTACAGCCTCAATATTGGTGCATCTAGACTTTACAAAGGCATTCTACTTGGAGACTGATGTTTCAAATTTTGCATTAGGGGCTATACTTTTATAAATGGGTATAGATAACAAACTCTATTCGGTTGCATTCTATTTTCAAAAATTTTCTATTGCCAAAATCAATTATAAAATCCACAATAAAGAATTTTTTGCTATTGTGGATTCTTTTGAAGAATGGCGTTATTTTCTTGAAGGCGCAATGCACCCTCTGATTGTATATATAGATCATAAGAATTTAAAATATTTTATATTAGCTCGGATTTTTAATTTTTGCCAACCTTGATAGAATATGTCGCTATCTTGATTTAATTCTGTTATCATCTATTGCTTAAAAAAGCAACAATAATTATTTGATGCTCTATCAAGGAGATCATATCTTACATCAAAGATAGGAGAGGCACCATTTGATCAAGAATATACAACCTTCTTAAAACATGAGCAATTTCGTCTTTATGCTACTATTACATTAGTACCTATTGATCTTAGTTTTCTCAATGAGATGCATGCTACAAGCACTAATGATGCTTTGGCCTTTGATGTCAAGCATCGTATAAGAAAAAATACTGATAAGTTCAAATTTGTGGAAGACCTTCCATACTTTGAAGAACGTTTGTATATTCCAAAAGGACCAACATGACTGCGTGTTCTTCAATCTTACCATGTCTTTCCAACTGCAAATCACTTTGGATTTAACAAGACCTTGGAACTTATTTCTTGAGATTTTTGGTGGCCTTAAATATAGAAGGCAGTGAAGGACTTTGTGCTCTCTTGTCACATCTGTTCAAGGTCCAAAAATCCTCAACATCATCTTTATGGATTCTTACAACCCTTACTTGTTCCAAGATGGGCATGGTCTTCTATCTTGATGGATTTTATCATGGATCTATCGCCATCCAATTCATTCGACAACATCTTTGTAGTAATTGATTGACTTACAAAAATGACTCATTTCATCCCTTGTAAAAAAACTACATCTCGTGAAGAAATAGCAAGACTTTTTTTTCACAATATATATCAATATCATAGCCTATCGGATAATATTGTATCTGATTGAGGACCTGTCATGGACATAAGATTTATTCCAATAACTATCTAATTAATATAGATTAATAGAAATAAATAAAATAAATTAATTTGATAACCTTGGAATATCTTAGAAACAACTTCTTAGAAGCTTCATAGATGCTGAATCACTTTTATACGTATCTATAGGTGATTGGTAGGTTAGAAACTTGGTCAACAAGCTAACCACGTGTCGCACATATTGCTAGCTTGTGGAACAAGCTAGCCATGTATTGCACATATTGATAGCTTGCAGAATAAGTCAAGTACGTGGCATACATGTAGGAAACTTGCCTTACAAGTTTGATATGTATCTTGCAAATTAAACACGTGTAGGAAGTCTTATAATATACCGCCACAAAGCTCTTAAATAGATAGTATAAATAGAGACAAGAATGAAGCCTTCTTCACTCTTGTAAATTCTTTTCTTGCTTTTAGTCCAATTTCAAGAGTCTATAGTTTTCTTGTTTTGTGACAATAGCCATTTCAATTTCTTTTAATATATGTATTTTCTTATTTTTATTTTGTTATACTTCTTAATAGAAGTTTTATATATTTATTTGCTTTCATCGAGTTCTTTTCTTTGACAAATTGACAAAAATATACATACATTATCAGAACTTTGTCTTTTCTTGATTAAAAGTGGATTACCCCTTTTTCTCAATAAGACATAAGCATATTTGAAGTTGTAGAGTATCCACTTTTAAACTGATATTATTTTTAGAATTTTTTCTTTTGAGTGTGTTATTGTGTATTTCTTGAAGTGAGAGTAGACACCTTCCTTCTTATTGTATTATCATGGCAAAGCTTGCAAAAATGAAGAGTGCAATGGCACAAATGTAAGAACAAATGAGAGAGCTAATGCTTGCAATGCATCAACTTAGTTTATCACTACAAGGAGTAATAAGATTAGTAGGAAGTGAAGATATAAAAATGGTTGGAGCTGCGTTAATATCTACACCAAACCATACTACCTCACCTATGATAGAACACCATTCAAATATTAGAGAATCAAAAATTAGTTTGCTTGAGAAGTTTGATGGCACAAGATCTAAGTTTTGAAGATTCTTCAATCAGGTACAACTAGTGATTGAACTTCAACCTCAGAGTTATCCTATACAAGGATCTCAAATTAGGTTTATTAGAACGTTACTTTCAAGTTCTATTTTATCGTGGTTTTCATCTATTTTTAAATGACATGATCCAATATTGGATAATTTGGAGGCATTTTTAGTGAAATTTTAATCAATGTATAGAAAATATGATGCAATCTGTATTACAACCAACAAGATTCGCATCCTATGACAAAATAATCAATTGGTGTCGTTATACGCTGTTGTATTGTGACACGATTATATGGTGAAATTATGACTAAAAATGATTTTTCAATTAATATTCTATTATCTTAGTTCAACAAGAATTCAACATATTTTAACAAGGTTTTTATGAAAGCCTCTTAGTTTATTTTCTTCACTTAATAGCTAGTATATAAGAAATAGTTAGTAATTTTACCTTTTAAGTTGTAATAATTCTTTTATTACCTTAGAAAGGCCATATAATGATAAAAATATAATAAAAAGGATAACTTATTAGTATGATTGATACTAGGATTAAGTTGAAGATAGGGTCAAGCTATAAAATCCCTAGGATAGGTTAGATTGATACCCAAGGGTTGGCCGTTTGTAGGACAGGGTCAAAATCAGATCTCCAGCCACAAACACGGCTACTTAGGTCAAAGTAAGAGAAGATTTTTCAGATTGGATTTTTGGATTGGATAGCTAGCTTGAAGCTTATTCTAGGGACATTAAGCTTGTTGCCATAGGATTTTGGATGACTTTGAAATTATTGTTCAAAATTAGGGTTTGTAGTGGTATTTTGGATTTTATATAAGACAATGATGGCTTGCATTCTTGAGTCATTTGTGCAATTTGTATAGCATCTATGGTTTAAAATTTGATATTGTTTGGATTGTTGGTTGTGCTAAGTGTGTACAAATTTTGATATTAATCTAACAATGCAATCAGGAGATATTTGGGCTTTGATACAAAGGGTTGTCAAAAGTTGGCAGTTTAGGGTTGGATAGGATTTCTATGAGAACTAAAGATTTACTAATTGGATCAATGTAAATTTTGACATGGTAATAGAAGACTTATAGTTCAAGCTACATACCAAGTTTAAGCTAAAGTTAATGGTGGAAGAAAGAGAAATCATTATTGGAATTTCTGCATCAATTTTCAAGTTGGCGGATGAGTGTCATTAGTGTGGTTTTTGAATATTTTCTTGCAATTTGTAAGTTGGGTTGGATTGAATTTTTTTGAGCATGTAGAAGGCTTATATTGACATTTGTGTGCAAAATTTCATACTAAGTGGATAGTTGGATTAAAAGTTATAGCTTATCAAATCTCACTAATTAGGATTAGGGCTTACAAAGAAAAATAAAAATTGCTTAATTATAAAAGAAACAAGGCTATTGGGGTATATGTATGGTTGATGTTACTAAGAGGAGTGTTTTTAAACACTTTTGAATTGAACTTTGAATTCTATTCTTCATATATGGATAAAATCTATTATAATTTTTTGATTATTTGCAAACACAACTTTACCTTCTACCAAGTGCCCGGTGCATTTCCAAACAAGACAACATGTAATATGACAACGCTTCACAATTTCAACAACTAGCGACTAATATCAAGTGGGATGATGTTGCACTCATCAGCCAATTTCACTACAGATTATAATATGAGGTAAAAAAATTAATACTCAATTTATCCAATCCTCAAACATTGAATTAAGCAATTGATTTTGCTATAAAGTGTGACAATCGACTTTTTGAGTTTCGATGTGAGAGTCGTACAAGAGAGCCTCAACGTCATTATTTAATAGCAACATCAACGTCTTTACAAAATATACATTCAAAAATAGAAGATATTCAAATTGATGTGGTACGTTTTAAACCTCTTACTAAATAAGAAAAGATTCAACGTTGTGAAGAAGGATTATGTTTATATTATAGAGAACCTAAGCACATTGCTCAATATTGTCCAAAGAAATGGCACAACTACAAAATAAAAAGTACAGCTATCAAAAAAGAGAACATGTCGAAAAATGAATTTGTCCAACTACAATAGGGACCATTGTCGTGTTGTGGTTTGGCTATTATGTGAAAAAATTGTACATGTATATTTAATGTACAATTTACTACTTAGCTAAATGAAAGTCATATCAGTGGATTTTATTAGTTATAGGATGTGATTAGGTTGCTAGTTTAGAAAGGATCTATTAAAAGGAATATTATTAAGATTTATACAACCTTATTTTCTTTCTAGTAGTGACTTTTGAAGTTAATTTTATATGGATAGTAACTTGTATATATCTTAAGTCACCTATGTTAGACATTGGTGATCCTTAAGATCTTATTTACTTCTTTTATTTAGTGCTTAAAACACCAAGTATATAAATCATATAAGAAGAAGGGTTTAAAAAGGGTTTTTAGTGTAAAAAGGGTAGTTTGGTCATCCATGTGGATGAATAGAGGTGGATGATAGAAATCTCTATTCTAATTGGCCAAAAATCATGCCCAATGGGCTTCAAGGAGGCTGCCCGAGGGTTTATTAGGAGTTAGGGTTTTTTTTTCGAAGGGAGTCGAACATCAAAGGCTAGGATCATAAGGTTTAGGTTTTTGGATCTGGTTTAGGTGCAAATTTTGTGTGATTTGCACTTTTTATGAAGAAGTTATAGGCGCCCAAAGTTAAGGTATTGATTTTGGACCTACTATCACTCTTTTGGATATAACTCGTGCATACAGAGAGCAATTGAGGTTCGGCGACTAGGGTTGGAGAGAGCACTTTCACGGCTACACTTTTTGTGTACATCTTGATAAAATCCAAGTTAAGGTGAAGGAGATATTGGGAGTTGAAGTCAGTGCTTACAACCTTAAGGGCAGTAAGTGACCCGATTACATAGTGGTTACATTTTGAGCTATATCTAATGAAATTTGAAAGATTTTTGGCTCAAAATTTTTAAGAGTGTATATAATTATGTTACAAGACTATGTGCAAAAATTTTGTAGCATTAGGATTTTGGATTTGTGAGATATAAGGAAAATAGTGCTCGGGTGTCTCTGAGCTAGGGTTTTAAGCACCTGCTAGGGATTTTGAGATATCGGACGATAAAAAACGAATTTGTAGTTGATTCTTTCTTGTGATGAAACTTAAGAAAATTATCTACACTTTGAATTAAATTTTATAGAAATTGAATGGTTGGATCAAGAGTTATTGGACTCTAAAGTTTAGTAATAAATAAGTTCTTGCGGGTGAATAAAGTTTTGAAGGGTTTTTGTGGAAATTTGAACCTTTTTTGTACAAACTCACTTGAATACAAGAGGGTTTATACATATATAACTTCTCTTTTGTGAAATTTTTGTATTATTTTTTCTTTTTATTGAGGACAAACGACCTGTTGGATTTTGCCAACAAATTTCAAATAAACTCTCCACAGCCAGATATCCAGTGTATTCTTAGATAGAAGGCTACGTCATATGACACCGTGCACTTGGAACCTTATACAATTCCTAATAAAGGTCCTATTCTCTCCTCAGAATCCTCTCTTTGTTTTATAATAGATGTATATTTAAGACCAAAAAACTACAGAGCCTCTATTTTACTAAATTTAAAAGTCTCAGCATGCTTTCTAGATGAATAATTTGTTAAAAATCATAAAATATCTTTAGTATAGAAAACTAAATCCGTACATATAGAAATCATAGATGGTGGTCCATTTTCTTCTAGAGATGTCACTTATAAAATCCATCCTATAAAAGTAACAATAGATGGTTATAGTAGCTACGTAACCTTTAACATAATTAAATCTTCATCTAATCTAGTTATTTTAGGTTTATCATGGTTAGAAAAATATAACCCTCAAATATATTAAAATTCTTATAGACTTGATTTTTCTTAGAACATTATTAAATATCCTACCAACCAAGTGAAAAGCTATAAGTCTAATATAATAAAATCTGTACTTATAGGTGCAAAAGCTTTTATACACATAGCAAAAGAAGGATCAACTTTTGCTATTTATGCCACATCTATTTCTAATGGTGGAAAGACTGTAAGTGGCATTCCAAGCCAATATCTAAATTATGAAGACATTTTTGAGAAAAAAAATATAAATATTCTTCTAGAGCATCGTCCATATGATTATTCAATTGACTTCAAAGAGAAAGCCCAGCTTCCATTTGGACCAATCTACAGCTTATCACAAAAAGAGCTAGCTGAATTCAAGGAATACATTGATGAAAATTTAGCCAAGAATTTTATATGTCATTCAAAATCTCTAGCAAGAGCTCTTATCTTGTTTGTAAAGAAAAAAGATGGATCACTATAGTTATGCGTAGATTATCGAGGGTTCAACAAGATTACCATCAAGAATAAATACCTTCTACGATTGATATCTGGACTTCTGGATCAATTGAATCAAGCTAAGATCTATACAAAAATAGATCTACGAGGAGTGTACAACTTGATCTGCATCAAGGAGATGAATCGAAGACTGCTTTTCGAATAAGATATGGACTCACAAATGCACCAATTATTTTTTGGTATCTCATGAATGATGTTTTTCGTGAATTTTTAGATGATTTTGTTGTCTATTACTAAGGCGGCATTATAATCTACTCTAAGGATGTAAAAGAATATGAATTACATGTTCATTGTGTATTGCAAAAATTTAGAGATGCAGGATTGTATACCAAGATGAAAAAGTGTGTATTTCACACTATTCAAGTTGATTTATTAAGATACATCATTTTGAATGATGGTCTTATGATGGATCCTAAGAAAGTCCAAATAATCATAGATTGGAAGATTCCAAGAACAATAAGGGACGTGCAATGCTTTTTGAAATTTGTCAATTACTACCAAATCTTTATTAAGAGTTTTTTTCAAGTTACAGCTCCACTTACACATCTAACTTGTAAAGACAAACTCCAGTGGAATAAAGAAGCAAAAATATTGTTTAAAGCATTGAAATAGCTTTTACTTTTGCACCAATCTTGTATCACGTCAACTTCTCTAAGACATTTTTTATGGAAACAGATGCATCAAACTTTGCTTTGGGTGCAATATTGTCACTAATGGGAGTAGATGATAAATTCTACCCACTAGCTTTTTATTCCAAGAAATTTTCAACATTAGAAATCAATTACAAAATCCACGATAAAAAACTTCTTGTAATTGTGGATTCTTTTCAAGAATGGTGCCACTATTTAAAAGGCGCTTCTAGTCCAATCACTATGTATACAAATCACAAGAATCTTGAGTACTTTATATTAGCACGTGTTGTCGTATGATGTAGTCTTCTATCTAGGAATACACTAGGTACTTGGTTGTAGAGAGTTTACTTGAAATTTGATGGCAAAAATTCAATAAGTGATTTGTCTTCAATAAAAAAAAAAAAGAATACAACAATCCTACAAAAGAGAAGTTATGTATATAAATCCTCTTGTACTCAAGTAGGTTTGTACAAAAAAGATTCAAATTTCCACAAAATCCCTTCAAAACTTTGTTCATCTGGAAGGATTTATTTCTTGCTGAACTTTAGAGTTCAATACCTCTTGATCCAACTATTAAGTTTCTATAAAATTTAGTTCAAAGTATAGACAATCCTCTTAAATTTCACCATAAAAAAGAATCAATTATAAATTTATTTTTTATTGTCCGATATCTCAAAACTCCTAGCAGGTGCTTAAAATCCTAGCTCAAAGACACCTGAGCACTATTTTCCTTATATCTCACAAATCCAAAATCTTAATGCCATAAAAAAAATTTATATAGTCTTGTGACATAAACATATACAGTTTTGAGAATTTTGAATCAAAAATCTTTCAAATTGTCTAAGATATAGAGGTGGATGGCCAAACTATTCCTTTTATACATGGATGGCCAAACTATCCCTTTTGTTTACACATCCCAAAAGGTTAAACATGATTACGTGCTTTTGAAGCTCATCACAACTTTCCTGCAATTAGACATTTCGGATATAATAAGACCTTGGAGCTAATTTCAAGAGATTTTTAGTGGCTTCAAATGTGAAAGGCTGTTAAAAAGTTTGTATAGTCATGTGATATTTGTTCAAGATCAAAAACTCCTCATCATCAATCTTACGGACTTTTCCAACCATTACCTATACCAAAACAACCTTGGTCTTCTATTTCTATGGATTTCATCACAGATCTACTAAATTCAAGTTCATATTATTGTATATTTGTGATCGTAGATCGTCTCACCAAGATGGGATATTTTGTATCATGTACAAAATCTATCATAAGTGAAGAAACAGCTAAATTCTTCCTTGACAACATCTATTGCTATTATGGATTATCAAGGCATATTATATCAAATAAAGGGACGTAATTTGTGTCAAGATTTTGGAGAATGCCTTTTAAAATTTTAAAGGTGGACATAAAGCTATCTTTAGCTTTTCATCCTCAAACTGATGGACAAATGGAGCATATAAACTAAGTCTTGGAGCAATATTTGAAGTATACTATCAACTACCAACAAGATGATTGGACAACTTTCTTATCATTGGCAGTGTTTGCTTATAATAATATGATACATTCTTCTATGCAATAAACACCTTTTTTTATCAATTATGGTTATCATCTACAACTTTATACTTTTGATTTTTCAAAAGTTGATAATCCAACAGCAAAAGATTTGGCAAATTATTTGTCAAAGCTACATGCAATAATGAAGGTGCAATTAAAAGAAGCTCAAGAATCACAAAAAATAAATGCAGATGTGTATTGTAAGGAACAATCATAATTCAATATGGGAGACAAGATATGATTACTTCATCGCAATATCAAGACTACTCGTCCTTGTGATAAGTTGGACTATCGTAGGCTTGGACTTTTTTCTATTTCTGAACAAATCAATTGAGTTGCATATTGATTACACCTATCACAGTCCATAAAGATTCATCTTGTATTCCACGTATCTCTTCTTGAATCATACAAGATAGTGAATATACTAAAAAGAAGACAAGTGCCACCTCTTCCTATAGACGTAGACAATAATAAAGAATTTGAAGTAAAAAAAGTCTTAGATTCGAGGCAGCGTTGTCATGCTACATTTACGTGCAGTGTATAAAAAAATTATATATCTTGTATTTATTGTTATTACATGTGTAAGTGCTAAAGGCTATTTTAGAAGATATTATAAAGAGAGAATTCATTTTTGCCACTTAATTAGTGAATTAAGATAGCTATTTGTTTTATTCCTACCTTACTTATATCTTAGAATAGATTCTTTTGTAATTAGAAGAAAGATAAAGGTTGTTTTACCTTTCTTATTGACTTCGAGGTAGCATAGACCTTGTGAGGGATAAAAAAGAAGAATATGGGGTGAATAGGGCCTATCCAATAGGATTTTGGCTATCCATGTGGGCGTAGCATAGGCTGATGTGGAGGAAATGATGAGAATACTCTTCTTACTAGACCTAGGATTTAATAATTTTTAGACAATGAATTTTGGAAAGAGATAGCTCCAAGGATATAGAAGCGTTTGTAATGAAAATTAAAGGGTGTATTCTTTGAGTTGTGAGGATTTTAGAACCTATTTACTTGCTAATATTGGAATTGTGAAAAAAAACGTTATGCTTGTTTTAGTGGAATAAGATCTGCTGCTATTGGAAGGTGACGATCGAAACTTCGAATTGCCACTGCAAGTTTGATTTCGACTCTTTTTTAGTGAAATTTTTAAAAAATGTGGAAAATTGTGCTAGCTTTTTATCAAGCTATCTCTTGTAGTATTTGGAGTTGGAAAAAGAAAGTTGTGATCTTGAGAGTAGAAAAGGGTCTCCTGCCATCTAATGAAGAGGGGTAGAAACTTTATTCAACCACCTAAGTCAGATAGTCTTTTCAATCTTTTTTATATTTTACATACTTATAGTAGCTTGTGTAAGCTTTCCACAAAAATAAAAATCAATGCATTTGCAAAAGTTTTATGAGCCATGAAGTGTCAAGAGGGAAAATTATCACTAGGGTTTGAGGAGTAGATTTGACTAGCTATAAAATCTGAAGGTTAAGAGATATACATTCGAATTTTTGAGACAAGTTAGATGATAGAGTGAGCTTTCTAAAAAGCTATTGCATGTCCAATTTGGAAAAAGAAAGCAACCACAACAAAGGCTGAAGTGAAGAGGAGCTTTGCTGCCTTTGTATTTTCTACGAATTTTTAGTGCCTATTTCATTTAGCCATAACTTTTAAACGGTAAGACATCTATTTGTGAAATTTTGATATGTTTTACAATGAGTTATTAACTTTTTATAGGCTATAAGCATGCTTGATTTGATCTTTGGATGAATTTTTAGTGATTTATTTAATTTCAGCTTATTGTATAACTTATATTCCTCATATGCGGTTGTATTTTGAGGTATACTTGAATATATACATACTTTGCTTATATTTATTATACAAATATATATACTTGTATTTATATCAAGTATTCATACAAGTATTTTATAAGTATTATATATAATATTTGTATAAATATTTATACAAATATTATACTTAAGATTATATTTTATTTTTATACAAATATTATACCAAAGATTATATTCTAATTTGTACCAGTATTATAGCAAGGATTATATTCTATTTTTATATAAAGATTATATATTATTTTTATATAAAGATTATATTCTATTTTTATATAAGTATTATTCAAAAGATTATATTTTATATTTATATAAGTTTTGTACAAGTATAATACAAGTATAATATGGAAGCTTGAATAAATATTATACAAGTAAAGAAGACACTTGCACGGCTTCTTCTCATGTTCCCTACTAGATCTAGTAACAACTAGGAACCTCATATTTTTCTAAGGCAAATTCTTTCTACCCGACAGCGCCAAAATAGGTTGGAATATCTTGTTCATTGGCACGGATACGATATTAGTGAATGCACATAGGAACTAGCAAAGAATCTTGTAAATGCATCAAGGAAAGTAGAATCTTTTCATCAACGACATCCATCAAAACCAAGATGAAGACCTTTCTTATAAAAGAAACACGATCTAGGCAAGATAACATTCTACTTTCTATCCTTGTTTGTAGCTTTTTTGTATTTGTGACGTTAAGGAGATGGAGAACCAACAACCAGCAAATTCAATTCAAGAGCCATCATTTGCTGATTTATCGAATAAGACATTATGACTATCACAAGCTTCAAGACAACGGAATAGATATGTAGACCCTAAAGAATGACATGTCCTTCGTCAAATTGAAGGAAAAATACAATGTTGTTAGGATATAGAAAGTTTGCCTCAAGAAAGCGTTGGGCTTTTGGCTATGACTAATTTCTCAATCAAGCTTCAAAATAAAGAAAGCTCTAAGTTTATATATATATTTTCCTTTTTGGAGCAATTACACCAAATATATAAGCCTCAACTAACCAACAATATCCAAAATATGATAAAATCCTTTAAAATCAAATATATCCTAATGTGGAAATTTTTCTAAACTTCAACACCTCATATCTCCTGATCCAACTATCGAAACATAATAAAATTTTACATGAAATATTGATGTCTTATTATCAATTTTTATAATAAATTTCAATTACAAATTCATTGCGGATCTTGACATAACTTGAAAATCCTAACAATCACTTCAAACCCTTGTCTTTATACACCTGCATACAAATTTCTTTATATTTCACAAACTATAAGCTCAAATGCCATGAAATTTGTATATATAACTTTTTAACACAAACTGTCACATTTTCCAAGAAAAGTGAATCAAAAATTCGTCTAAACATTTAAGTTATGGCTCCAATCATTACTATGAACAAAATCGCTCACTTACTACCTTTGATTTGAAAGCACCGCCTTCAATTCCCTATTGCTCCTTCATATAAACTCCAAATGCAACAATTCTTTCATAAAAGATAGAGGTTTTAAAATCACCGTTCTAGTTGCACCTTTCAATCTCCAAAAGCTACTATATAAGTTTTCCTATATTCAAAAGAGTAATAGTATATCTCAAATTGACACTTTAACTTCAAATGGCTATAACTTCTTTATTCTAATTCCAAATCTTCTAATTTTTGTATACAAATTGTAGCCAAAATCCTAAACTTTACAATCTTAGCTTTTTACTTCCTAATGCCTTCCATGAAGTCACCAAAATCCTTATTAAGATTGCAAGCAGCCTCCTCAAAGTCCATTGGATATGGTATTCGACCAATAGGGATGAAGTTTCCCATTCCTTGCCTTCATCCGACCATGCCTTAATTTCAACCCTCCCAATTAGCCTCTTATTAGTTTAAATTTTCATCCTTAGGCTCCCACCTTCTCTCAAGGCTTCATATAAATATTTAGATCTTATAATTTTTAAACACCATAATCAAAATAAGTAAAAATAGAATAAAATAAAGTTTCTTCTATCAACCATTTTTAATTTAATTTATTAATTATTCTAACACACATCTAGACTCATAAATATAGAATATATTTTAATTAATTTTTATATACTATAAGTAATTACAGTATGACAATGTGTTTGGTATCATGACCTTGAAAGAGACTCCTAATGCTTGATGATACTTTTAATGGTAGGAACTACTTCTAATAGTGTTCCTAATATTTTCTTTGAAAGAAGTTATGAAGGCCTTAATAATGATCAAATAATAGGATGGTCCTCTTATCCTAGTATGGGACATTATTGATGGCTGAAAGGACCTATCAACTACCTTCAAATGGAACAAAGATCAGAATATGTGGCAAGCACAATTCAACATATCCTGGACTTCCTCAATATATAATCACTGCTCCTCATGGAACTTGTCCCTAGAAGGGGGAGTAATATCACATACATAAGATTTACTCCAATAATTATCTAATTGATATAGATAAATAGAAGTAGATAAAATAAATTAATTTGATAATATCTTAGAAAGAAGCTTCCTAAAAGCTACATAGACGTGAAATCACCTTTACACATGTCTATAGGTGATTAGTAGGTTAAAAACTTGGTCAACAAGCTAACCATGTATTGTACATATTGCAAGCTTGTGGAACAAGGTAGCCATGTCTCGCACATGTTGATAGCTTGTGAAACAAGATAAGTACGCGGCGTTGTCGTGGTGAGAGTCTTTGCCCTAAAAAACACTGGGTCTTTTTTTGCCTCTAGTTTCTCAAGTGCAAGATGAGATTCATAAAGTTCATAAAATTGAAGAATTTATATAAAAACATACTTTATTAACCCTAACATATTCTGCCTTTAGAAACCCGCCTTCAATTTTGCTCATAAATCCTAGGATATCACATCAATTGAAGCAAAATTTGGACACAAGGTACTTAAAATAGTAAAGAAGCAAACCCCATAAACCTTTTGGTTATAGCTCATGTGGTTAGAGAGAACCATATTGTCAAAGTAATTCCTCCATGTTGCCTTTGATTCTAGACCCCCTTTGCTTCACACCTTCATTGCTCTTCATTAAAGAAGACCTAAGTGCTGAAATTTGGTAGGCTTATAGCTTATCTCATGTTGTAAACACCCTCCAAATATTGCTCCAAGAGCCTTCTCCAAACTTGAGTTATAGGTTCCATCCTTCTTCTTTAATTTTGCCTTCTAACAACTCTGGATCCGACCACAATTTTCCTCATAACTCCTCGAATATAACTCCAATAGCAATCAGTTTTTTACACAACTTAATAGACTCATATATCTACAAACTCCAACAAATTTTACTCAAAATAATACTCAGATCACAAAGATATGCTCCCTCAAACTTTACTCATTTGGAGATAGACCCCTGTCACTTTGAAAGAGCATAACATTTTATTTATAAGACTAATGAGTATCAAACTTACACTCATCTCTTCCTTAACTTACATAGATCATGTCTATCAAATTTCACACTCAAATTCATCTCCTAAATCTCTTTATACCCAAAAAAACCCACACACATGCACTGCCCATACAAACCCTCAACCTTGCCTTCACTCTATTTCTCTTTTCATTCAAACCGGTTACAATTTCACTCATAACTCTTTGCTTAGAGGTCATATTGACTTGAGATTTTGACACAAAGTAGTTAACTCTATAAGAAACAAAAACCCAACAAATTTTGTTGCTAAAGTTCAAGTGGTTTCCAAGAACCAAGGCCCGAAATTTAGTAACCCTCTCTGCCCTAGTCTTAAACACCTGCAACTTTCACGACTCATATCTCCCTTGATACTTAATCAAAAGACATAAAAATTATTTCTATGAGTTCCTTATCTTATCTACTACAAACCTACAAAAATTCGCATCTAAAATCCTCTCTAAGCTTCTTCTACACACAAAAACGTATACTGCCTATCAAAAAGAAACTCTATCTCTCCAAAAAAAACTCTCCTCTTTCTTCTTCACGACCCTTCCTTGTCATCTCCCTCTTGGTCTTCTTTATCCTCTTGGTCAAAAAGACCTCTTAGCCCATGTCTTTTCCACTTCCTCAACCTTTTCTTTTTTACTAACTTGAAGAAATTTCACTTTTTAAGGTAAATTTCTATTATATCTTCTTACTACTAATTTTCTATCAACCTTTCTTCTAATCTTAATCTTTCTATTTTAATGCATTCTTTTATGTTTTTCACAATATGTTTTGATTTACAACGCGACAGCGTACATGTGGAAAATTTGTCTTACAAATTTGATACGTTGTCGTGGCGAAAGTCCGCTTCAAGTAGACGCAAGGTCCCTCTTTACAATCAAGTTGGATCCAATATGCACAAACTTTTTTAAATTTTTCTTTTATAGTCACAAAACCATGCGTATAATAAATCAACAAACTAGAAGCTTGGAAATTTATAAATCAAAATCTAGCCATTTATACAAGTTCAAATTTAGGAAGTATAGAGCTCACTTCTTTAGTCATCTTCACAAAAATTCTCAACCATGAATTCATTACCGATCACTAGATATCATCAAAATATTAGCAAGTAATTATATAAGTAAAACCAAACCAGAAACTTGAAAATTCATAATTTAAGATCCAACTATTCAAATAAGCTTAAAATTTGGAAAAACATATCTCATACCTTTGACTATTGTCACATAATTTTTGAGCTATGAATTCATTGTTGATCATTAGATATCACCAAATCCTTGGCAAATACTTTTAGAAGTCAAATCTCAATTCAAAACTTGAAAATTCATAATTTAAGATCCAGCTGTTCAAATAAGCTTAAAATTTGGGAAAACACATCTCATACCTTTGACTATTGTCACATAATTATTGAGCTATGAAATCATTGCTGATCGTTAGATAACACCAAATCTTTGGCAGATACTTTTAGAAGTCAAATCTCAATCCAAAACTTGAAAATTCATAATTTAAGATCCAGCTGTTCAAATAAGCTCAAAATTTGGGAAAACATATCTCATACCTTTGACTATTGTCACATAATTTTTGAGTTGTGAAATCATTGCTGATCGTTAGATAACACCAAATCCTTGGAAGATACTTTTAAAAGTCAAAACCCTAGATACTTGAGAACAAATTTGCCATTACTCCCTAGTCAAAGCCTCAATTGATATGAGATTTTAGACATAGACTTTTTATAGTATAAGTAATATGTACACAAAAAATGAGCTTCAAATTCTTCTTGAAACTCAAGTTCTAGCTTAAAGCAAATCCTTCTATTTATCTAACTTCTTCAAAACCCCAATTTAGTTTGCTGGGTTTAACTAGCCATATCTCACTTAGTCTAAACTCATTTCTATCAATTCTTAGACATAAAATGTGTAGCTTGAAGTCTAGTTTCTAACCCAACTTTTTGATTTCTTGCTAGTATCTTAAAACTTCTAATATACCCTAAAAAGTGACAGTAGGTGTCATATTAGTAGTCTAAGTTCAAACAAGCATATTTCTCTCATCTAAACTCCAAATCCTGCATTTCTACCACCGAAACTCATGCCAAGAAGAAGCTCTCTCTCAATACTTCTCTGGATTTGCCAAAAAACCCCGTCTTCTTCTCCTCCAAGCTCGTCAAAGAAGTCGTAGCCAAGGTCTTCAAAGGCCAAGTCAACAATTAATAGTTTAAAGTTATAAAAATCCCAAATCTAATCCTCCAAGTCAGCACTATTAATGGTAGCCAACTATTGACATCCAAATCTACTATTTGTCCTTGGTAAAATCCTAAATTCAACCTCAAAGTCAAAACTCCTTATATCTACAAATATAACCCTGAATCTACTAAAATCTAAGATTAGAAAAAAGATAAAAGAAATAAAAGAAAGTTTCAAGGCTAGATCAAAGTTAAAATTAAGATTAAAGATAAGGTAAAAATTTAACTAAAGAAAAAGAAAAAAAGTAAGAAATTTTTCCTAAACTATATAAAAACTTAGATTGGTAAGGAAAAAAAAAGAACTTAATAAAATTTTGAAGAAAAGATAGTTAAGTTAGGTTTCTATATATGGATGTATTTACTTCACGACAACGTGTCTTGCAAATTAGACACGTGTAGGAGGTCCTATAGAATACCGCTACGTAGCTCTTAGATAGATAGTATAAATAGAGACAAGAATAAAGCCTTCTTCACTCTTGTCAACTCCTTTCTTGCTTCTAGTCTAGTTTCAAGAGTCTATAGTTTTCTTGTCTTGTGGCAATAGCCATTCTAATTTTTTTTAATATATATATTTCTTTACTTCTATTCTGTTATACTATCTAATAAAAGTTTTATATATTTATTTGCTTTCATCAAGTTCTTATCTTTGACAAGATCCCAATTCATATCTAAGTTTTGGAAACATCTTTTTGAAATATTAAAGGTGGTTAATAAACTTTCTTTGGCTTTCCACCCTCAAATTGATGGCCAAATAAAATGAGTTAACCAAATTTTAGAGTAGTATTTATAATATAGCATTAATTATTAATAAGATAATTGGATCTTATATCTATCATTAGCAAAATTTGTATATAATAATATTGTTCATACTTCAATTCAACAAACATTATTTTACTTCAACTATGGATATTATCTGAAGTTTGATCTGAGAAATACGCCAAAAAACAATAATCTAGTGGTTGAAAGATTTGCAAAGCAATTTTTGCAACACCAAACAATTTGTCACGGAAGTAGAATACAGATTGAAAGTCTAAACAAGAAGTTCAAGAAGAACTGGCAAGAATTAGATTAATCACATGAATACAAAAACAATACCAGAGATATAAGCTAGAGCTTTAAGAGATGTATTATCGAGACTGAAGAACTCTTCAGCCTCGACTCCAATACATACTCCTATCCAGGAAGCTTCTCAAGTAGCTTCCACCAACTAGGGAGCTTCTTCAGCAACTTCCACCAACTAGGAAGCTTTTTAAGCAACTTCTACCAACTAGGGAGCTTTTCAAACAACTTCCACCAATTAGGAAGCTTCTCAAGCAACTTCTACCAACTAAGAAGATACTAGAAGGCTTTAGAAGGTTCTATAAAGTTCTAGGCACTTTTTAGAATATTCTAGAAGGTTCTAAAAAATTTATCCTTGACATCACCTCTTCCTCTAGCTTCGAGGTCTTCGAAAAGCCATTTGAGATATATACTCACAAACATAGAAAATCAAAGATTTGACACATAGTCTCTGCAATATACTCAAGTTGTTATTCACAAGGCAGATGATTCATGGATCCTTGTAGCCATCGGTAATGACCAACACCTTCCACTTGAGACCATGCCTGAACTTCTGTGTCTTCATTGTAGAAGTAGCCTGAAAATACTGTTTCGCCACTACCTTCATGAGTTGGTTCAGTTTCAAAGACAATCATTAGTGATCTACTATTTGGTATTCTTTAATGTCTTCTTGGCTCTTCTAATTCTTCATCTCGAGGTCAACGCCGTGAGCTACTCGATTGAGATGGCACTACTAGTATAGTATCTACATTCTCACTAGTCATATCTAAATACACCTTGAGATTAGATATTTTGGCACTACAAAATACAACAAGTTATGTTTTGATAAGACTTGGATCCCTTTTCTATTCATTTCTCCAAAGAAGGCTTGATCTTTATGCTTCGTCAATGGCCAATTAATGCTTTATTAGGATATTGTCGATGGCATTTTTATATCTTTTGCGGTGCATTGGCGAGATTTTTGGCCAGTTTCCATGTTCATTTAGTAATATCATAGCCGCTCTAATGTACCAAGTATTCTAATTTATTCCATCTTCGCCATGAATCTAGTATCTTTTCTACCTCGCATTCTTTGTGGTTTTCAATTTTGATACTAGGTCGCGGACATTGCACTCTTTCAGGAAAAGACAATTTTTAATAAGGCTCTAACAGAGAAACATGAAAGACAGGATATTCCTTCATAGCAGCTCGTAACTCTAGGTGGTATGCTACAAAATTGATCTGCTTCTAGATAACAAATGGTTGCAATCTCTAGTAGTCCAACTTATCACATGACCGCTTGGTCTTCATATTCCATCAAAGCAGCCATATTTTATCTCCAATTTTGAAATTAGGTGCTTGATTTCGAAATTTATCCACGGATGCTTTGTAAGATTCTTGGACAATTTGCAATTGAAGCTTCAATGTGGTTTGAAGCTCCGATAGCTATTTTACCAATCTTTTAGTTACTGGGCTGTTATTCGCTGATGGACTTAATAGATCAAGCTTTAGATGATACCCATAGTTGGAAAAGAATGGTGTTTTTTAAGTCGATCCATGAAGGGTGTTGTTATATGCAAACTTGGCTAGCGGTAGATATGCAGTCCAATCATCTTGCTGATGGTTGATGCTGCATTGTAAATACTGTTCCAAAACTTGATTCACCCGTTCTGTTTGGTCATCAGTTTGAGGATGGAATGCTAAAGAAAGCTTGATGTTTACCTTCAATATCTTAAAAAAAGTTCTCCAAAACTTTGATACAAATTGGGTTCCTCGGTCCGACACATTATCATCTGGTAGACCATGATATTGATATACATTATCAAAGAAGAGCCTTGTTGTGTCTTTGCTTAACGATGTCTTCTTATAAAGGATAAAATGTGCCATCTTTGTAAGTCAATCCACCACAACAAAGATGCTGTTGAACGAATTCGATGGCGATAGGTCCATAATGAAGTCTATAGAAACTGAAGACTATGGACGACGCGGAATAGGCAATGGCTATAGAAGTCCATAAGGGCGATGCCGAGGATTCTTGGATCTAGAACAAATGTCACAAGAGAGGACAAAATCTTTCACATCCTTCCACATTTGGAGCCACCAAAAATCTCGAGAAATAAATTCTAAGGTCTTATTGAATCCAAAATATCCCCCAGCTGGAAAATTATGAGGAGATTAAAGGACTCGGAGTCGTACTGGCCTTTATGGGATATACAATTGCTCTTCAAAGTATAACAAATCTCCTTCAACCTTGAACTTGTCATCATTGATACGCTGCTTGATATCAAGGACTATTGAATCTTCAATAGTCGCAGCACGTATCTGGTTGAGGAAGTCGGCATCAATTGGCACAAGAGCAGCACAAATCCAGAATTGCTCTGACTTTAACAATGTCGTACATTATTGATCAAGCACTGCTTCTCCAACCTTTGGCACAAGATATGATCTTCTTGATAATACATCGGATAGCCTTTGCTGCTTTCCAGGCCGATAAGTAATAATGAAGTCAAACCTAAATAGCGACGTATTCCATCGAACTTCATGACAGTTTAAAACACGAGCCGACATGAAGTACTCTAGATTCTTGTGATCCGTGTATACAATCACCAGATATGTAGCTCCTTTGAGAAAGTGACGCCACTCCTGGAAAGAATCCATTATAGCAAGGAATTCTTTATTATGGATCTCGTAGTTGATCTCAGCCACAAAAAACTTTCGCGAATAGATTGCAATCATATGAAGCTTATTGTCAATGTTCATTTGTGAAAGTACGGCTCCTAAAGCAAAATCTGAAGCATCGGTTTCTAAATAGAAAGTCTTATCAAAGTTTGGGTGTACCAAGATTGGAGCCGTAGTAAACGCTGTCGTATTACATATTGTCTTGTTCGGGAATACACCGGGCACCTGGCTGTAGAAGGTAAAGTTGTGTTTGCAAATAATCAAGAAACTCTAATAGGTTTCACTCATATATGAAGAATATTATTCAAAGTTCAATTCAAAAGTATTTAAAAATACTCCTCTTAGTAACATCAACCATACATATATCCCAATAGCCTCATTTCTTTTATAATTAAGTAATTTCTATTTTTCTTTGTAAGTCCTTATCCTAATTAGTAAGCTTTGACAAGCTATAATTTTTAATCCAAATATCCACTTAGTATGAAATATTAATATAAGCCTTCTACATGCTCAAAAAAATTAAGCCCACCCAACTTACAAATTGCAAGAAAATGCCCAAAATCCGCAATGATGACACTCATCTGCAAACTTGAAAATTGATGCAAAAATTCCAGTGGTGATTTTTCCTTCTTCCACTGTTGATTTTAGCTCAAACTTAGTATGTAGCTTGAACTATAAGTCTTCTATTACCATGCCAAAATTTACATTGATCCAATTAGTAGATCTTTAGTTATCACAAAAACCCTACCCAACCCTAAACTGCCAACTTCTGACAATCCTTTGTATCAAAGTCCAAATATCTCCTGATTGCATTATTAGATTAATATAAAAAAAATTATATACTTAGCACATCCAAAAATCCAAATAATATCAAATTTTAAAGCATAGATGCTATACAAATTGCACAAACGACTCAAGAATGTAAGCCATCATTGTCTAATATAAAATCCAAAACACCAATACAAACCCTGATTTTGAACAATGATTGTAAAGACATTCAAAACCCTATGATAACAAGCTTAATGCTCTTAGAATAAGCTTCAAGTTAGCTATCCAACCTAAAAACTCGATCTAAAAAAGCCCCCGTACTTTGCCCTTGGCAGCCATTTTTGTGACCAGAAGTCTGATTTTGACTCTGTCCTACAAACGGCTAACCCTTGGGTATCAATCTAACCTATCCTAGGGATTTTATAGCCTGATCCTACCCTCAACTTAATCCTAGTATCAATCATGCTAATAAATTATTTTTATTACTATATTTTTACTATTTTATGGCCTTTCTAAGGTAGTAAAAGAATTACTATAGCCTACAAGGTAAAATTACTAACTAATTCTTATCTATTAGTTATTAAATGAAGAAAATAAGCTAAGAGGCTTTAATAAAAACCTTGTTCAAATATGTGGAATTTTTATTGAATTAAGATAATAGAATATTAATTGGAAATTCATTTTTAGTCATAGTTTCACCATATAATCGTGTCACAACACAACAACGCTGTCTTAAGATTTTGAAATGCTTTTTCCGCTAGAGGTCCCCATTTCAGCTTATCCTTATATATCAATCAAGTGAGTAGAGCAGTAATATGAGAGTAATTTTTGATGAAGATCTGATAGAAGTTAGCAAAGCCAAGAAAACATTGTACAACTCTAACCGTCTTCAGAACTTCCCAGGACACAATTGCTTCTACCTTCTTAGGATCCATCTTTAGCCTTCCGTAGTCGCAACAAACCTTAAAAATTCCATCTCAGTTTGGTGAAATAAGTACTTTTCCAACTTGGCATAAAGTCCTTGCTCACATAGTTTTTCGAGTACCAAACGAACGTTGTCGTATGACGTGGCCTTCTATCTGGGAATACACTGGATACCTGGCTGTGGAGAGTTTATTTGAAATTTGATGGCAAAATCCAACAGGTCGTTTGTCTTCAATAAAAAGGACAAATAATACAAAAATCTCACAAAAGAGAAGTAATGTATATAAACCCTCTTGTATTCAAGTAAGTTTGTACAAAAAAGGTTCAAATTTCCACAAAAATCCTTCAAAACTTTATTCACCTGCAAGGGCTTATTTATTACTAAACTTTAGAGTCCAATAACTCTTGATCCAACCATTCAATTTCTATAAAATTTAATTCAAAGTGTAGATAATTTTCTTAAGTTTCATCACAAGAAAGAATCAACTACAAATTCGTTTTTTATCGTTCGATATCTCAAAATCCCTAGCAGGTGCTTAAAACCCTAGCTCAGAGACACCCGAGCACTATTTTCCTTATATCTCACAAATCCAAAATCCTAATGCTAGAAAAATTTTGCACATAGTCTTGTGACATAAGCATATACACTCCTGAAAATTTTGAGCCAAAAATCTTTCAAATTTCATTAGATATAGCTCAAAATGTAACCACTATGTAAGTAGGTCACTTACTTCTCTTAAGTTTGTAAGCATTGACTTCAACTCCCAATATCTCTTTTATTCTAGCTTGGATTTTATCAAGCCATACACAAAAAATATAGCCGTGAAAGTGCTCTCTCCAACCCTAGTCGCCGAACCTCAATTGCTCTCTGTATGCACGAGTTATATCCAAAAGAGTGATAGTAGGTCCAAAATCAACACCTTAACTTTGGGCGCCTATAACTTCTTCATAAAAAGTGCAAATCACAAAAAATTTGCACCTAAATCAGATCCAAAAACCTAAACCTTATGATCCTAGCCTTTGATGTTCGACTCCCTTCGAAAAACAAACCCTAACTCCTAATAAACCCTCGGGCAGCCTCCTTGAAGCCCATTGGGCATGATTTTTGGCCAATTAGAATAGAGATTTCTATCATCCACCTCTATTCATCTACATGGATGGCCAAACTACCCTTTTTACACTAAAAACCCTTTTTTAATCCTTCTTCTTATAATATTTACATACTTGGTGCTTTAAGCACTAAATAAAAGAAGTAAATAAGATCTTAAGGATCACCAATGTCTAACATAGGTGACTTAAGATATATACAAGTTACTATCAATATAAAATTAACTTCAAAAGTCACTACTAGAAAGAAAATAAGGTTGTATAAATCTTAATAATAATCCTTTTAATAGATCCTTTCTAAACTAGCAACCTAATCACATTCTATAACCAATAAAAGTCCACTGATATGGCTCTCATTTAGCTATATAGTAAATTATACATTAAATATACATATATAATTTTTTCACATAGTAGCCGAACTACAACATGACAACGTGCTTCTCATGCTCTTCTTCGTTCTTAGAAAATATTAAGATATCATTCAGATAGATGACAATAAAATCGTTTAGATGCTTTCAAAAAATGTCATTCATCATGTGTTGAAAGACTGTCGGAGCATTGGTAAGACCAAATGGCATGACATTATACTCAAAATGGCCATACCTTGGACGAAAAGTTGTCTTCCATTCGTCTCCTTCTTTGATTTGCACAAGGTTGTAAGCTCCCCTTAGATCAATCTTTGTAAAGATCTTTGCACGTCCAAGTTGTTCCAGAATACTAGAGATCAAAGGTAATGGATAGCAATTCTTCTTTGTCACCTTGTTAAGACCTCGATAGTCCATGCACATCCGTAGTGAGCCATCCTTCTTCTTCACAAATAAGATTGGTGCCCCAGCTGGCAACTTTGAATGACAAATGAAGTTCTTGGCTAGGTTCTCGTCAATGTATTTTCACAACTCAGCCAATTTTGTCTGCGATAGGTAATAGATTGGGCCGAAAGGCAGTTGTGCTCCTTCTTATAATTCTATGGCACAATCCTATGGTTGGTGCTCTGGTAGCATGTCAACATTCTTCTTTTGGAACACGTCTTGAAAATCCCTGTATTGTTCTGATATATCTGCTGTTGAAATCTGCTCTCCAATAGTTGGAGTTGCATAAATGACCAATGGTGTACCTTCCTAGCATGATCTTATAAACATTCTTGCTCCAATAAACAAAGACTTTTTGATTTGGAATCTTCTTCGAGGCTTGTCTTTAGATTGTTCTATGTGAAATGTTATCCTCTGCAGCCTATTATCTATGGATGGATTATAATTTTTCAACCAAGAAAGATCAAGAATAACAAGGTTTGATAAGGTGCTAATAATGTTAAAAATAATATAAACTACTATGGTCTTTAAACATCACCTCTATAGGTTCTGATTCATGAGTGACACTACCAGTCAATAAAGGTCGTCCATCTATTACTTCTACATGAACAGGCTTGAATTTCTGTACTAGGAGAATTTAGTGATGCTTAGCAAATTTTTGGTCTAAAAAATAAGTAGATGCTCCTGAATCTAATAAGGCTAAGGTTTTTAGTTTTTGAAGGCCAAAAGACAAAGCAATTGTAAAATAACAAGCAAGTTGAGTAGAAAGAGAAGAATTTGGTATTGATTTGTCCAGCCGCACGGTTCCTATAGTGGCCGGGCATCCTTGTTTTTCTAAACAAACGCACCTCTAGTCTTGATGTTGCATCTATTTTGCTTCTTAGGACACCTTCCAACTCTATAGCCTTCTCTACCACAATACAAATACAAACCTTCCTCCATACGCTACTTCTTTTCTTTTGGAATAAGAGATTTGACATGTACTGCATCAATCTGCATGTCCTCCACCTCCAATTGTAAATTTAGACTACTTGCCAATATTGTTGCGCCATGACGACTTGTATATTGTCTAGAGCGTTGGTCTTGGCGATGCTAAAATAGGCGGTTATCGCACTTCATAACTTAGGTAATAGCTTTGTTGAGCGTTTGTGGATCAGAAAGAGATAACAAAAAAATCCTTCACATCGTCCCTTGGATCCAATAGAATTGACTCATCAATGCTTCTTTGTCCCAATTGATGTCGCATGCTAATTGCTTGAAATCTGATGTATAGACTGATGCAGAGCAAGTCTCTTGTCGTAGTGACCGAATTTTTGTTATTGCCCATCGAGCCTTGTCATGCTCGCCAAATGCTTTTGCAAATGCCTCCAAAAAAAGTCTCAAAGTTGTTCAAAATCAATGATCCTTTTTTAAAGAGAGGAGTAAACCATAATAGAGCTTGTCTTGTAAGCAAAGTTCCAAACAATCCAACGCATGACTCCTCTGTTGGATAACGTTTGGATTATAGAATTGTTATCAATTTGATTTGATTGACGAAACCTCGAAACTTGGAGCGTGTACCATCAAACTTGTCTAGAAGGCTAATTTGAGGCTCTTTTTATTATAGAAGCAATGGTTCTCGTTGAACCACATGTAAAGCTATTTCTTCTGGTGTAAAAGCTTGAAGTTGACAAAGCCCAGATTGTGCTATTCCAAATGCTCCATTGTTATGAAGTCTTACAAAGATTCCTTCAATCACCGTTGTTCTCTGTGATAACATGGCAAGAGCATTCATAATGGCATCTAACTTGGATTCCAAACTTTCAATCATATTAATGTCTTGACCTCTGGCCATTCTAAGAGAAAGGAAGTAATAGTTTCTACAAAGAAGAAATATTGGTTTAGAAAAGGGTATTCCGCAACCTCTAAAACGCCTTAAGGCCTTCAAGAAGAAGGATAATCCACTCTCTCCAAGAAGAATAAGATTCCAATATTATAACGGAAAAGATATCAGTTTAGAGGAGGGTAATCTGCAACCTCTAAAACACTAGTGTATCTTCAAGAAGAGGGGTGATCTACACTCCAATAAGAAGGAACTAGCTCTGATATCTAAGATGAGAGTAGTCTCAACAAATTGTCACGGACACAGAATATAGACTGAAAGTCTAAATAAGAAGTTCAAGAAGAACTGACAAGAATTGAATTAATCACATGAGTACAAAAATAACACCAGAGAGGTAAGTTAGAGCTCCAAGAGATGTGTTGTCGAGACTGAAGAACTCTTCAGCCTCGACTCCAATATATACTCCTACCTAGAAAGCTTCTCAAGCAGCTTCCACCAACTAGGGAGCTTCTCAAGCAACTTCCACCAACTAGGAAGCTTCTCAAACAACTTCTACCAACTAGGAAGATACTAAAAGGCTCTGGAAGGTTCTAGAGAGTTCTAAAAATCTTTTAGAATGTTCTAAAAGGTTTTGACAAGTATGTCCTTGACACAACCTTGAAGCTTCAGTTGCAAGCAACTCAAGATACTTATAAGGCATCTGTAGATAAATTTAAAAATCAATCACATGTTTTTCATATTGGAGATAAGGTATGGTTTTTTCAATGGAATATCAAGACCAAGCGGCCATGCGATAAGTTGGACTATCAAAGGTTGGGACCATTTTCTATCTAGAAACAAATCAATTTGATGGCATATCGCTTGGAATTACCATCTGCTATAAAGATACATCTAATTTTTCATGCCTCTCTATTAAAACCTTATAGAGAGTTGTATATTCTAGGAAGAATACAACAATTACTGCCTAATATTGAAATTGAAGACCATGAAGAATACGAGGTGGAAAAAGTATTTGACTCACGGCGAAGGTGGGACAAATTAGAATATCTTGTTCATCAGCGAGGCTATGATATTAATGAGCGCACATGGAAATCGGTTGCAAATCTTGCCAATGCATATCAAAAGATACAAGAATTTCATCGACTCTATCTCTACAAATCCAAACGTATTTGATGATAACTTCTTAGTAAAGATTGGTTTCAGAGAATACTCATAAAGAAGGAGAGAATTAAACTAAAGCCTTTAGCAGGATGTAGTCATCTATTCCAAGATAGAATAGAGCAATAGAAGCAAGTTAATCACCATGTTAAACCTCCAAGCATCAAAAAAAGAAAACTCAAGAGATTTATTTGCCATACAAGTTTTCAATGAACGAGTGTAGTTTTCACAGCCTTCAATTGAGCAAAGTGAGGACAATACATTTTAGCGCCAAGTACGATCTTAGTTGGAGCTATTAGAAGTAAGACCAAACCATGCAAGTTTCAATTCCAATGTTTGAGCTTTAGTGATATTGCTTGAGCTTTGAAAGGCAAATCCTTTTAGTCTTGAGATCTTATTTGGAAGATGTTTTGAAGGCTGCAATGAAGATGAGATCCTTAGATAGAATGTTTCAACAATGGAGGTACTAGCTCAAGGCCATAGGCAGTTTCTTCAAGGACCAATAGAACCCATTGCTCAAGAATGAAAAACAGAATATATAGCTTTACTAGTGTAGCATTGTCGTACTGCATTTACGTGCAGTGTATAAAAATATTAAAAATCTTGTATCTATTGTTAATATATGTATGAGTGCTAGAGGTTATTTTAGAAGATATTATAAGGAGAGGATTTATTATAGCTACTTAGTTAATGAATTAAGATGGCTATTTGTTTTGTTCCTACCTTATTTATATCCTAGAATAGATTCTTTTATAATTAGAAGAAAAGTAAAGGTTATTTTACCTTTCTTGTTGACTTTTGAAATAGAATGGACCTTGTGAGGGATAAGAAAGAAGAGCATGGGGTGAATAAGGCCCATCCAATAGGATTTGGCTGCCCATGTGGACATCTCATAGTCTAATATGGAAAGAAAGGGAGATATACTCCTCTTGCTAGACCGAGAGGAGAGGTAGTTTTGAATAGTGAATTTTGGAGTGCGATAGCTCTGTGGATATAGAAGCAATTGTAATGAAAATTCATGGGTGTGTTCTTCAAGTTGTGAGGATTCTAGAACCTACTCACTTGCTTGTTTTGGAGTTGTGAGCAAACAATTATGCTTGTTTTAATAGAGTGAGGTTTGCTGCCACCCGACGAAGAGGGGCAGAAACTTCGAGCTGCCACTGCAAGTTTGATTTCAACTCTTTCTTCGTGAAATTTATAGAGAGTGTGGAAAATTGTGCTAGATTTTTATCAAGACATCTCTTGTAGCATTTGGAGTTGGAGAGCAAAAGTTGTGAGCTTGAGAGTGGGAAAGGATTTGTTGCCACCTGACGAAGAAGGGCAGAAACTTTGTTCAACCACCCAAGTCGGACAGTCTCTTCAATCTTTTTGATAATTTAGGTGCTTGTAGAAGCTTATATAAGCTTTCCACAAAAACAAAAATCAATAAATTTGGAGCTTTAATGAAAGTTTTATGAGCTGTGAAGTGTCAAAGAGGGAAAATTATTGCTAGGGTTTGAAGAGTAGAATCGACTAGCTACAAAAACTGGAATTTGAGAGGCATGCATGCAAAATTTTAGGGCAAGCTAGATGATGGAGTGAGCTTTCTAAAAAGCTATTGCATGTCCAATTTGGAGAAGGGAAGTGATCACAACAAAGGCTGAAGTGAAGAGGAGCTTTGCTGCCTTTGCATTTGCTTGGAAATTTTAGCGCCTACTTCTTTTAGCCATAACTTTTAAATGGTAAGTCATCTATTTGTGAAATTTTGATATGTTTTACAATGGATTATTGGCTTTCCATAGGCTATAAGCACGCTTGATTCGACCTTTGGATGAATTTTTAGTGATTTATTTAGTTTCAGCTTGTTGTATAACTTGTATTCCTCATATGCGGTTGTATTTTGAGGTATACTTGAATACATACATACTTTGCTTATACTTTTATACTTATATATATTTGTATTTATACAAGTATTCTACAAGTATTCTATAAGTATTATATAAGTATTATATATAATATTTGTACAAGTATTATATATAATATTTGTACAAGTATTTGTACAAGTATTATACCAAGGATTTATACAAGTATTTATACAAGTATTTGTATAAATATTATTCAAGTATTTATACTTTATATTTGTACAAGACTTGTACAAGTATAATACAAGTATAACTTGAAAGCTTGAAGAAATATTGTGCAAGTATAGAACATACTTGCACAGCTTCCTCTCATGTTCCCTGCTAGTTCTAGTAGCAGCTAGGAACCCGACGTTTTCCCAAGGCGAATTCTCTCTACCCGACAGCGTATTCTTGATTTCTTACATATGTAGTAAGTTTGAGCTCCTCTTGGGACTTGTTGCTAAAAAAAGGGGTGATGTTAAGGACATATACTTTGGAGGTTCGCATAACCTTTTAGAACATTCTAGAAGCTTCTCGAGTTTGTGAAAGTTGGTTGAGAAGTTTCCTAGTTGATAAAAGTCGGTTGAGAAGTTTCTTAGTTACTGAAAGGAGCTCAAGAAGCTTCCCAATTGGTGGAAGCTACTTGAGAAGCTTCTTAATTTGATGGTAGAAGTATCCTAAACTTGAGTATATGTAGGGATCAAGATTGAAGAGTTCTTCAGTCTCAACAATGCATCTCTTAGAGTTTTAATTTATCTTTCTTGGTGTTGTTCGTGTACTCATCTATTTAATTTAAGTTCTTATTGGTTTCTTCTGGAAACCTTGTCTTAGTTTCAAGTCTCTTTTTCTGTATCCTTGTATCCTTGACAAATACTGGCATGATAAAGAATGCCTTGATTTAAAGTAATTACAAGGTTTTCAAATACTACATATATGATTCATTACCTAGATGTCTTTAAAACATGTGATTAAAACATGTGATTAAAAGCACATGTTTTTAATCCTACAATAAGAGATATAAGGAAATGTGGCCAAAGAAGTTTATTTATTAAAAATTAAAGTCTATTTTTAGCTAAATCAATTTCAAGTTCAAATTCTTGTGAAGTTTTTATTATATATAATATATTAAAAGATATCAAATTTTATTTATTTTAAAATATATATGATTATAATTAATAATTATTTTATTTCTCATATTTATTATTAATAGTATATTTTTAGCTATATATTCTTAATATATTAGATCTATAATAGAAATTGGTTATAAAATAGATAATTACATACTAAACATGGTTTAGATTTTAAAATATATGTGATACTAAGACACAATTTTATATGTTTATGATTGTAAATGTATTACTAACATTGATTTTTATAAAAGATTATAAGTTTTTTTAATTTGAAAATGGTCAAGGTATTTGTAAATTAGCCAAATCAAATTTTTTGTATTCTATTAGCCTTGGAATCACAACTTTACTTCTATTTTTAAAAAAATTATAAGAAAATAAAGCTTTTTTTATTTAAACTTCTTAATTTATTGTAATATTTTATTTTATTTTTTAAAAATTATGCTTCATATAGTTTTAAAAATCTTTTAAATAAATCTAAAACTACCTAACTTTTACAAATTCCATTGGCACTTCTAAGTTCTTTTAAATTTGTATTTTTGTGTAGTTTAAAATAACCTACTACAAAATATCTATATCTTAATACTAAATCTATGTAAAACAAAGCACGTCTATCTAACTATTTTTATTTCTTTTTTACATACATGTTATTTAGCACTTATATCATTGATTTGATTAAAATACAAACTCAAGTTTATTCCATCAATATATTCTAATTTAATTAATTAATAATCCTAATTATATATATTACATCATGGTTATAATTATGAAAAATTTGGAAATATCTCACAAATTTAAACATAAGTTATTTTGAAACCCATGAGCCATTCAAATTTTTGGTAATTAACAATTTAAAAAAGCTAAAAAAATCTTTTAAAAAATAAATTATCTATTATGAAGAATCTGTTTTTTCACACACACACATATATATATATATATATATATATATAATTAAAATCATATCAATTATCTATAAATATATAAATAAATAAATTCATCTATTGGATTTGGGTTTACTATACATGTCAATTTTTTTTGGTTTATTATATTTGTCAATCATGTTTGCCATCAAATTAAAGGACTCATTTATTACCTTCAATTTATTTTCTAATGATTTATCTCTCACGTCACATAAATACCATCTTCTTACTTCAAATCGAAATCAGATTATAAGAATCACGCTGAATTCACTACAATAATATTAAAAAAATGCAAGCAGAAATGAAAAGTGATGAAGACACCCTCCAACTAAAGGGCACAGAGAAAAAGGAAAAGGTATCCAAAAGGCTTCAACAGTTCCTCTCCCGGAGATCCGTTCATACTGGTGCACGGTCCCTGTACATACGAACCGTCCACGTCGGACAAAGCACTTTTGGTTCCCTGGGGTGTTCCCCGAGGGTTCCCATTCTGTCACCCAGAGTTCCCATATCCTGGCAAAAGAGAACCAGGATAAGATACGCCGGAGGAGCTGCTTCCGAGGAGAAGGTCTGGTGGGAGCAAGGCTGTCTCGCAAGCAGATTATTGCTTTCGCTCCCTTGCAGTTTAGATTGTAGGATTGAATGCTACACATTGCTACACTGTCCCCTTCTTCTCCTTCTTCTTCTTAAGCTTTTCCTTTGATTTTTCGAGAATTTTCTGAGCATTTGGGTTTGTTTCTCGTTCTGTACAAGCTCTACCACTTGTAGCAGGAAACAGTTCGTTGCTTGCACACATTTGCAATGGCGATGTCGTCCTTATCCTTCCTCCAGACCATTCCACGTCTCGACCCTCTCTGCACATCCCTCACTGCTGATGCTTCTTCTGCTTGTTCTCCTATTTCCTCTCTTTCGGCACCCTCTCATTCTCTATGGATTTCTAGTGAGAAGTCTCGGGTTGTCGTGAGGGCTGCCAAGGGCAAGAGTGAGAAAATGGACTTCTTCCTCGACGACCTTGGTGAAAGCGAGGATAAAATCCCAGACGACTTTGTTGACATGGAGGAGTGGATGAGAAACAGGCCGGCAGGTTTTGGCGTGGGCAAGGTACATTCCGAGGCGCCATTTCTAGTGCCCCTTCGTGTGTAATCAACCTATGTGGTACTATCGTGTTAGCGTTGTGGTTATGCGTACATTCTTCAATTGCGCGACAGTGAATTCAAGAAGTGAGGCTCAGGGTTTCGAATTTGCAAAGGCTGGGGTTTAGGATTTTGCAAACCTTTGAGGCAATTGATGAATTATATGAATACACCAACATGCCAATTGGGATGTATACTTGAGGGCGTCTGAGAATTTTAAGTTTTGAAGTTTTTTATTTTTATTTTTATCAGGTGTACGACCTTTCTTTGGAGGAAAAATTGTTAGCAGAAGTTGAGGCTGATAGGAAGGCAAGAGAGGCGGCACAAACTAGAAAGGGGTTAGGACAAGCAAGCCAACTCAAAAAGAAACAGAAAGCATCCAAAGTGACAGGTGTGGCGCATTTTCCTTCATTTACAGGTTTATGATAGCAGTATATAATTCCTATGGATTTTCCCCACTGACCGCTATCTGTTTTTGAAGAAAGTAGTTGCACATATCCTTACTCTTTCTCTGCTCTCTGTCATGCTTGTTGTAGTTACTTTCCCGTAGATTAAAAAAACCTAACTTGTTCACACTTGGGTCTGTAGAAGCACCTGCTGGTGTAGAAGTTTGGGTGGGCAATTTACCACGCAAGAGGAAGGTGGATAGGGACTTGCGTGCTGCATTTCGTAACGCTCCAGGTCTATTACACATTCGACCTGTTGTGGAGCCGGAAAACGAGAAGACACGCGACCCTATGTGCCGCGGTTTTGCCTTCTTCACGTTTGCCACTGAAGATGACGCATATGAGTAAGTTAGCTCTTGGTCATTACGTAAGCCTTCTGATTAATTCAGGAGTGTGTATCTCATGTGAAAATTTTTCATGCTATCACCGCTAAGATGAATTTCGACCCACGTGTGTTTTGAGGGTGACTATTTGGGTGGAGCCATACTGAGTTATTGCAATGCGTCTGAACCTCGCAGCTTTGCATCGATGTACGACGGGGTGAAAGTGAAATTTGGGAGGGTGGAGAAGAAGGTTGCCTGCGAGGTGGCTAAGTCGAACAGCCCCTTTCATCCCAAGCCTAATCGCACCTCAAGTTCCATCTCTGCTCCAAAATTGCAAGTGAGAGACATAAATTCCACCAATGAATCTAGACTTCCATCAAGTCCTATCAAGATATCGGAAAACGAGTTCGACGGTAACGCTGTGAAAAACGCTAAGCCTTTAATATTTGAAGTAGAGGGAGAAGAAGAGGATGATGACGATGATGCAAGTGAAACTGAGTTGCGTGTATTGGAAGAGGAAATTTGGGATCAGTTCGAAGATGAAGACGACATGGCACTGGACATGGAGTTTTCAATAGAAGAGGGCATTGCAGAGGAGAATAACGATGAAATTGAGCCATCATATTCTAGGTCATCAGTGGATGAGCATGCTCTATCTGAATCCATAGAGTTTCCAAGGGATATTAAACCTAATAGAAGGGAAGTCGGTAATTCAAGGGCATCAGTTAAGAAGGCAGTGCAGTTATCGTACGAGGAGGATGAGGACGAGGATGACGACGAAGATGATGACGATTTCTCTGCAGAAAAAATCAGAGAGTTGGAGGCTAAAGTCAGAGAAATGGAAAGGAAGCTTGCGTTATCGACTCAAGACGAAGAAGAGAGAATAGGGCTTCTGGAAAAAAGGCTTCTGAGCAAGGCGAAATCAGCAATTGGGGCCTCTGCGGCTAGAGGAGAGGGTGAGAGAAAGAAGGCAGGAGCAAAGCAGTCATCTAAAGCAGGAAAGAAGACGAAAACTAAGCCCAAGTCTGACAAACCGAAGATTGGGAGCCTTGGTTCGGCTAGCAGGTTTGATTTACGACTACCTCCATAGATCACGCCATTAATTGTCAGTCGATCATTGTTGGACTTCGAGAGTTTGAAAAAATTGTTACTTTGTTTTCTACTCTGCATTTTCTCCGACAACCCGCAATGCATGCACTGCCGTACCCAAGTAAGCTATGAGGAAATATCTAGATGATCCCATAATTATCTAGCAATACTGTTTGGCTTCACTATCCTCAGCATCCAGTAAACTTTACCTAGTTGACACTACAGTCAAGAAAACATCTACTCCTGGATGCGTCATGTCTGCCCCTGCAGACCACCTGCAGTACTCAGTTTTACGAGTTGGAGTCTGACTTTTCGTCCTTGGTTGTTGGTGACTGCAGGTTGAAGTCTAAAGAGAGGGCGATACTTACTGGAGTCATGACGAAGTATGCATCAAATTCCCCCTAATTCTTTGTTTTAGCATTGAAACGGCCAGGAGCTGCTGGTTCTAGACTACAGAATCCCCTTCAAGAACATCAGTCATGCTGTTTGGATTCACGCCTCTGAGGCAGGAGTGAAGAACATTTTTTCGCCTCTAATATATGGCGGTTATGATCTAGTCCAACCTTTACTGGGGATTAGTTTTCCAGCTTTGCTTGCATTTGTATTTAAGTTGCTGCAACAGCTGAGAACATGACGGGGGGTTTAATCACTGGTTTAATCGCATCTTATCTGGGTAGGTGTAAGTCTCATTTTGAAGTATTATTATCCTCATAGTAACGTCAGTTTACGTCCACCTTGCAAGGTTGCGGAAGACTGAGGGGCTAGCTTAAAAATAGTTTGGTGACAAGATATAGAACACACTAGTTTCTAGTCATCTGGACAACAAGAGGGCTGTTCTTCGCATGAAAAGTGTCAACGTCTTCCTCCTGTCCCACTGCCTCCAGCATCTCACAGCACATCAACAGACGCCATCGCTAGTGATCTCATAACTAATTGCCTCCAGTCGTAGTTTCAATCGAGGTGGGCAAGCAACCACTTAATCCTACACCTACCCAGATAAGATGCGATTAAACCAGTGATTAATCTCTATATGTTGGTAATCACCCAATTGGAATGTGATTTTGCCCTGCATACAGAAGCGCTAGTCAAACCAAGCTTTCTAACCTGACAATTATGAGAGACTTTCCAAGTAGCTAATCCTTTGAGGGGTTTAGGGTAGATTATTTGAGAATCAAGCAGTGCAGACTTCCAGGCAGGCCTTTTTAACCTCATGCGTGCTCTTGATCCGCTCCTTATCGATGAGATGATTGATGTTACTCGTCTTGATATGGAGCAAGGGCTCTTCAGGCCCCTGCACAAACCTATGTTGTAGGCATCTCAATTAAACATCCGGGACAACAAAACCGGACACTTATCCCCTAATCACAAGCAGAATTTGCTTGAAGTGTGGATAAAGTCGGGTTTCCCTCGATTGAAATCATGCAATTGATGTACACAAAACTAAAGGAAAATTACAGTACAAAAGTGTAAAAATGATCTGAGTGAGTGATCACTTGCATCTAGCGCTTGGCAGGACACCTGCTCAGCTGGTGCCTGGATGATGAGCCTCTGTATTTCATCCATTCTGACACCAAATTCTGATGCCTGCCCCCTGCTGCCCCTCACTTGGGTGTCTAAACTGCCCGGTTGTCCGAGTTGGGTTGCCTCGGTTGGGCTGGCTTGCGCTGTCCATTATAGGTGGTCCAAACCCTAATCTATAATAAAAACATGTGTGGCACATTTCCTTACAATATTAACCAAAAATTGCATATTTTCAACAATTATTTAGCAGTGGCATATCTCAAATCCTTAGTTTGTGCTTGTGTTATTTGGAGATTGTGTGTTTTGGTCTATGATTGCAAGGAGTGGAAGGGTAAGAGAGTGGAATTAAGTAGAGTTTGATTTGGGATTGAAATTTAAAAAATAAAAGAGATATACTACCAAATTGAATTTAAATCAGAGGAACATATTAGAGAGAAGAATATATATATATATATATATATATATATATATATAACATTATTTTGGTATAAAGTTGCTATATTGTCATTGTTTGCAATAAAAAATTATTAGTGGTAAATTTGTAAATATTATGAAGGTTTTTTATTTTTTCCTTTTGAAGAATAAGAAAATTTTAATGTGATTTTTTTTGTGATTGTTTAGAAAATGATTTGTTTTGGATTTGTAAAGTTTGATTTATTTAACAAGGTCTATATAGATACCACTCTAAATTCTAAATGCTACTAAGGCTCCTATCAATATTTCAACCATGCTATTCTTTAAATTTAAAGAATATTTTTTTAAAAGATATTTATAAAAGATAATAATGTTTTTTTTTTGTACATTTGGTTATAGATGAATGTGTCTCTAAAGCCTATCAATTTCAAATAGTATGATTCTAAAAAGTTTGTTTAATTCTAAAGAGAGTTGGTTTCTTAGAGAAAAAATTAAAAAATTTACCAATACATTGCATTTTGTATAATAAATCTATATTTTGATTTTTTTAAAAATATAGCCAATTTTGTAGCAAAATCTCCTACCAATTAATTTTTATTCCAAATAAAAAAGTATGTATATATATATATATATATATATATATGATTTTGGAAAATAATAAAGCCTTAAAGCTTCTCTTTGTTTAAGTAAACTAATATAATTTTTTTATTTGTAATCTATTTTGTGTATTATATTTAAGTTTTAAAAAGTTCTATAAATATATTTTTTTATTTTTAATTATAATTAATTTAATATATGTATATTTAATTTATTTTTAAAATTTATATTTATTAAATATATTTTTGATAATGTATGAATTTTTTTACTTACTTTTAATTTTTTATTATTATTATTTATTTTAAAAGAGCAAACAAATCAATTCTTTGAAATTACATACAAATATTTTTACCTATTTAAAATTAAAATATTTTTTACATATAAATATGAAATCTACAGATCAAATGTAACAAATGATATTTACATTACAAATATTAAAAATCAATTGTATTTTTCATTTAATTTTTTAGATATATAATTTTTTTTAAAGAAGATGAATTATATTTTTGAGTTATATTTTAAATATATGCTATATACCATTGAATCATAACAATAAATTTGTAATATTTAATTTTAAACTTTTGAAAAGAATAATCTCTATTAATTGATGCTTTATAATACTTTTTACTTTTATTTTTTATATTATGAAATTGTTTTACAACTTTCTTGTATATTATATGAATTGCAACTTTGACAAGATTTCAAAGATTTAGTATATATAAAAATTAATTAAATATTTGATCCCTATTATAAATTTGTCAATTTCGAAGTATGCTTCTATATATATATATATATATACATAATTTTGTTTCATGAGTGATTTGTAGATGAATTAGTTGTAAAACATTTTTTTCTCATGTATATATATCATGTAACACATACTTGAGATTTATGCTTTTTATCATATTTCATTTTAGTTATATTCAATTTTTTAAACATTATATATGAAAGAAAAATATGTCATGTATAATGTGTGGGGTTTTTCTTTTTGTTTCTTCTTCTTCTTCTTTTTACAAGGAAATGTCTCAGATCAACCCTTCACCGTCAAGAGCTGTACACCTACACCAACAGGTGTTACAAACAAGGAAATGTATGCATTTAACTTTGAGGTTTAGGGTTTCGGGTTTAGTACAGTTTCTTCAGATAACTAGCATGCAACAATTCTCACTTATCGCAGAAGCTTTAGTGTAACAAGCTTTACTTTTTATCATGTGAAGCTGCTGCCCATTCAAAGGCAACTTAAATATCATACATACTTTCTAAGTGTTCAAAGAGAATGCACTTCGCAACACTTTCACAAAAATGATGACAAACAAGAGTAGGAATCTGAGCAAATCTGAGACGGAATTGCAGACTGATCAGCTGGCTCAGCACCAGGTCTTCGTGTGATACTGTGTGTTGCTTGATGTTGCGCAAGTTTCCTTCACAACGACAAAGCTTTGGAGTTCTTAAAACACTCTGATTAGGATTTCTTTGAGACCAAAGCATCAAGAGAAACGATTGAGTGTTTACCGGATTGAATCTTACGAAGCCCGTGTCATGCCCGATTCTGCATTGTGGGTTTTCTGTGGGTCGAAGTCCTCGAACAGATTCTACAACTTTCAAAATTGATTTCCAAGCAAACATCATGAAGCGACATTACAAGCACAAACCTAGGGCCAATTATTTGGCCATTCAATTTTCAAAGATTGAGATTCAAAGAAGAAATCCAGCAGTGTTTCCCCGGAAGGTATGGCTGGTGATGAAGACTACAGTGGGCATCAGAACCTTACCAGCACTGACAAATCGTGCAGACTTCATGGATACACGCAATATGATCTGATCTGCACCTCCTCTTCAATGACCACCAACTCTCAGAACATCAAAAAAATCATGAAAAACTGAGACATGGGTAAGTCAAGATGATCAGAATTATACTGTGTACAGAACGACCATGATTTAGGGCTCCCGCAGGCAGGAACTCAAGCAACAGGAAGTCATCGGATAAAGCCTGTCATACCTATATCCTTCATTACAAGCATCGATGGTTGTTTCTCAAAAATCCATGCAACATCCCGGCAAATGTTTTTGGTGAGTGGGGGGACGTCCAGAATGACTACTTCTTCCGTCACGAATGGCAGATGATCTAGCCACGACATCTCGAAGTCTCCCAAAAAAAAATATGCTTTGGATCTAAATAAACACCTTACCAATTAATTTTGGAAAACGTGGTAGTAGACCCAATTTTGCATAAATACGGCAGATGCTTTTGCTGAACTTATATAAGATCCCCTACGTGGTATGATTTCTGTAGACAAGAGACTAGCGTAAAGAATTCAACAAGCAATTTAATACTGGTAAGCGTTAAGAAGGCAAACATGTGGCAAACGCAAAAAAACAGTTCCTCTGAGAAGAAACAGGAGAGCTCGATCGATGAGGTTCAAATTGGAACAGATGGCGGTCTTGGATCAGACAGCTCTAAGCAGCTCCCCCCTTCCAATCATCGACTCTATAATACAATTCCACAAGGTCGACGAACTTGTGAGTTTCATTTAATCATCAGAGATTATCGTTTTTTGTTCATGGATTTAATCATAAACTTTTTATGTTGACGATTCCTCCTTGATAACTCTTCTCATTTTGAGGATTGAGACCAAAACTTGTGCTGATGGAGGGGATCCACCGAAATCTGATGTACAACACGCCGTTGAGACCTCTTGCGGAAGTTGCACTTCCGAAGAGCTCCGGCAGATTACTGAAGACTTGAATTAGGCTGTTGTTGGTGTTGCTGTTGCTGCTTCAAACTCAAGTGTCGTGGAGGAAGAGGAACTTTGGGGATGAGCTTGGGGAGTACACCGAAGAACCTGGACTTGAACGCCATGGCGGTAGTGGCCACGACCTTGTCGTCACTCCCGAAAAACTCATGGTAAATAAAGAGGCAGTGCTCTCGCCTGAACTCAATTTCGTCCTTGTTGAGGGTTTGCAGAGTGGGCACGATTCTGTGCATCTGGGAGGGAGGAAAGACGAACAAGCATCGCCTCCACTCGATGAGTGAGTCGAATGGAAGGACAATGCTGTCAGAAATTGCGACGGGGATCGAACCTGCAGACAAAACCTCCATCAGACGGTACGAGCTCACTCCACTCCCGGCAGGAACTAGAGCGAATGTGGAATTCATCAAGTCGTCGAACTTGTACAGATCATACACGAATTGGTCCTTCGCACAACTGGCTTCCACTTTAGCTCGTTTCAGCGACACTTCGTTGCTCGAAAGCTGCAGTTGAGGAGAAGGGGCCAAGAATCATCAGCACCATCTTTAAAGAAAAGTTCAGGATTGAATGCAGCGAAAAACCCCTTTGAAGCAGGAAACACCCTATTCTGTGGAGATGCCGGCAAAAAGTCCGAAAGGTGTGTAAGTACCTGCTTGCAAGTGGTAACGACAACGATGTCCTTCCCGTTGTGCATGCCTCTCAAAACTGGGTCGATGCAGACTCTGCCCCCGCGAGAACCCACTTCCAAACAGCGATTCCCCTTGTAAGTCAAGAGGTACTTCCTGCCCATCGCCGGCAGTCTCTGCAAATTAGGGTAAAACCTTCTCTGCGGGAGAGGAACACTGACATCAAATCCTGCGCGATATATGGTTTGGTGGGTGATGGACGTCATTGTGGACGCCATTTCAATCGACCGTGCGTCAGGGTTCCTGGGCTTATCCACGACCGAGATGACGACGTGGTTGAGGCCGTGGTTCCAGTAAGGTAGCCGGCTCAGAGGCGGACCACCTACTCTCCTCCTGTCCACGACAAGGAACAGGCAAGCTTCCGCCGGATTGGTGGTGTAGTAAGGGCTCCTCTCCAAGGCGTCCTTGAAGTACCAATCCAGAGAATATTGTGAGCCATAGTGGTAGACCAGCAGCTCCTCCATCTTGTCGCACCGAGAGTAATTGAAGCAATTGTCCATGGAGCATGACGAAATTGTATCAATGATACTTCTGGCAGGCGTGGAGGAGACCTGCGTGGTGATGGTGTTCGTATGTATCAGAGAGGACCGAGAGATGGTAGTAAGATTTGAGGTTTGAGCCTCAGGAGACCTTGAAAAGGTGCCGCTCACACTCAAGAAACTGAGGATCATAACGCACAAGACTAGCAAATTGATGAGGCCGTAGAGGCACTGCAAATAGGGCGAGAGCCTCGGTCCTGGAGCTTCCTTTATCGTCGACATGATCTTGCCTGTCAGCTAATCCTTCAGATGAAGTCTTTGCAGAACACAATTCTGCTGCGACGAGTACTTACAGGTTTTCGAGCACACTCAAATCACATACCACTTTCACACACTCAATTCTACCTCGTGAACATCCGATCACGCGTGCAAATTGTCGTACTTTAAAAACGGGTAGTTTTTTCACATACGAAATTTCTTTCCATACCGAGAGAGAGATAATCATTTACACCATGGCGCCATCTTAACGGCCTTCGCTCCTTAATTTTGACAAGACGTTGAGTTACTGTAGAATCGACTGCGTCAATTTTGCAGGTTTCCAAATATCACAGCAGGACTCTCCTGGAATCCAATTCAACTCGTTTCAGAGAACAAAATCACGTCTCGGCCGCAATAGGAAACAACTCGGCCGATAAACTAAATAAAATGACAAAATCCAAGCGCTCTTCAACATAGACAAATTGAGTCGGCAAACTCGAGATTTGCCTTCAGAATCGCGAACTGGGTGTTGCACACACGCCAGAAACTCAAAGCTCAAACCGACAGATTCACAGAGACCCACGAAGACGAAGCGTAGCTTCAGCTGTCCCACTGTGAGCTTACAAAACGATACAACTTCAACCGCTAACTTCTGAACTCCACATCACTCTTGTATACATGGGAAAAACTCTACACAATCACAAAAATGAGACAACAATCGAAGAAAGCGGCAGAAAAGAAGCCACAACAAGGGGGCAGCAGAATTTAACATGCAAATTGGCAGCCGGATTTGAGGGTCAAATGTAAGCGAGAGCTAGCAGTAAGACCAGAACGAGGCTTCAATTGAGCAACTTGTTGCCTACTTTCGTGCTTAATTTCTGTCTGCAACGTGTCATCTCTGGCGTTGGGGCCGCTAACCTCACAAACTCACCTAACTTCTGCTTGATTTCAGTCCTCCGCGTTCTGTTCTACAGAGGGGAATCTGGGAATAACTTCAGGAGCAACAACCAAGAACGGAGACTCTTGAATGGGGGCGATGAGCTACTTTGCGGAACATTCATGCTGAACAATGGGTTTCACCCATTTTTGCTTGCTTTTCCTTGCAGTCTGGTACCTCTGGTGCGCACTTCGAAATAAAACCTAGGAATTGATATTCTCGCATGCTTCGGATTCTACTCGTTTGAGATAATTTCGGGTGAAGAGTAAATAACCTCACACTTGTCATGGTCACGAATGGCGACTATCCTGTTGACAATCCACTATGCACTCGAATGTGTCCTGCATCTTTGATCACAATTGGAAAACCCTCCATAAACAGACGTAGTTGCAGATTTACAGCCCACCAGGGAGGTGCTTCAAACTAACCCCGTTTTCTTACTTACTTCCTTGTATGCGATTGACATGTGGTGAATAGGAAAAACAACAGAGTGCACCTCGGTGACTACGAGGTGAAAACTTGGGTGGATGTGAAGAAGGAAATGTTTTGCGATCACATGAGTAAATTTTTGCCTGCAGCAGTCAGTTGACAAATTGGATGCCGAAAAGAGCTGACGATGCCGAGCATGTGGGTGCACGAGGGTGCCACCATGGCAACCTGAGCCAAAGCAAAGAAAAAAGCTGGTACATGGGTGCGAGCTCCTTTGGAGTGTGCAAGTGTGGAAATCTAAGCCAGGAAGGGAGGATTGTGGTGGATCAGGTGAAGGCTGGATTTGAGAATGGATGGAATGCCCACCTGGACAACCCACCTTTTGTTGATATGGAATTGGACATAAGATTCATCACGTGATGACTCACTGTTGTGTTCGATGACTGGAACTGACTCTTACTTCGAAGTCATTTTTCTGCAGTATTTGACGCCAAACTCTCACCATGTAGAATCGAATCACAGTCTGGCCCGGGTAAAATGGTTTGCACAGCATCTAGATGTTTGACCATTTGTGTTGTGTGTGCAGGCTCATCTAGCGTCCCATCTCATGACCTCGATGCCACCTTAACAAAATCCCCTTTTTTTTTGGTGAGGTTTTGAATGGGAAAGGTGCAAAATCAGAAAGAAAAATAAATAAATATACAAAAATTGACTGACTCATTCATAACAAGTTTGAGCCTGCAGAAGCAGCCTGTGCAAGAAAAGTCTGGAGAAAATATTGTGAAATCATGACTTGTGTGTGCAGGAAATGTGGAAAATTTGCCATGCATGTTGATTATCTAACAATGAGTAGAATTTTATTTTGATTCTTGTGTTGACATATTTTTTTTGCATGTGTTCAGTTTATTTGGCATTAGCACATTGTTCACATAGTTTTTTGAAGACCTGGGTAGTAATATTTTTGCTTCAGCATGTTTAAAGAAAACTATTTGTAATTGAAGGATGCACATGAAAACTTTTGCCAATGAGTCAGTGCCTGAACTAGCATTTGGTTCTGTCTCTTAAAAGGCTAGACCCCAATGTACAGTCCCATGGCCATGGTCATTCCTGTTGTAGTTAACTTCAACCATGGACAAGAGTTTGTGCACAAATTTCCATGACTAACTGCATGTGATTGTGGCAAAAAAGAATGACTTACAACAATGTCATTTATATGGGAGTCCACTTTGAAAAGTTATGGTACAAAACTTTACAAAAATCTTCTTTTTGATGAAAAAAATTTCTCCTTTAGAAGCCTTGGTCTTTAGAGATAGTACAAAGTGAAAAAGAGGTCATAAAATGGCCAAAATGATTATTTTATCAATAGGTCTAAATATGTTGAATTGTATCTTTATTCTAACAAATACTACAAATGTAAAAAATAAAAATAAAAATATATTATTTTTTTAATAATAATTTTTAACATAGCTTCTCAAGTTTTTGTAAAAATTACTTTTTGAGGTGGGCATATAGCAAATTCAAAGCAACAACATTGTTTATGCAATGTGGAAAAAAAAAATGCATTCTATCTCAAATTTTCTTTTTAGAGCCTTTGGATTAATTTTTCTAAGTAAAAATCAAATTAAGTGATGCCTCTTAATCTCAACCAATCAATGGATTTAAAAATTGTGACTTATCACCTTCTTCCCTAAGTAAAAATATTTCTTTATGCATTCTTCCACTTTTCTTACTAATCAAATATAATTGTTAGTTTTTTATATTAGAATAAATTACAAGTTGATTTGAATAAAACCTCTAAATTATTATGCTTAATCAAGATTAATAAAGATGCTTCATATCTAAAGTTACAAATAAATATTCAAGATTAATAAAGATGCTTCATATCTAAAGTTACATATAAATATGCAAGGCTACAAAGGTCTTTAATTCGTATTTTTTAAAATAGACTTTGTCCATCCACAATAGAGTCCAACCTTAGTTGCTCAAGATGCTTATTGTTTTGTCACCTATTGCCAACTCTCAAAAATTAAATTAAAATTAGAATAAAAAAAAATATATTAAAAATATTATACTTTTTTTTTAAATAATAATAATTATATTTTTATTTATTATTTATTTATAATTTTATTATATATATAATATTTTAATAATATATTGTGCAATGATATATAAAAATACATCATAAAAATATTATTTTATCAAAATAATTTAAAAAGAACTAAAAGATATTAGATGAAAAAATATATATTTAAATGTTTAAGACACAAACATATTAACAAATTTATATCAAATTTACAAAAATATTTATATATTGGTACAAAATCTTATAAATCAATAAAAAAATATTTGAAAATAAGATTGTACATATATATTAGATCAAAAAAAATTATTATTTTTATAACAGATTAAAAATAAATATATATTTTACATTTTATATTTTTATTTTAATAAAAATTTAAAAGATGTATTTTAAAATAAAATATGAATATATTTTTAATTAATTATTTGTATAAAATTATCTTAAATTTATGTTAGAATCATGTATAAAATCAATTAGTGATGTTACTTTTTACACAATCATAGGATTTTAAACTTTTAGTTGTATACTTTTTTGAAAAATGTTCTAAAATTAATAAATTACAAACATCAATTATTCTATTTGTTCTTATATTTATATCATAATATTTATAATTTTTTCTAATTTATATATATTTTTATATTATATTTTTATATTAAAAAATTAGATATAGAATAGAACTAAATAAAAATATATTAATATAAATAATATCTCAATTTAAATAAGAATAATTAGTTATTGCTAAACTACTTTGGTATTTCAAAATAAAGATGGTACTTTTGTTATTATCGAAAAGTATTAAAGTTTATTATTATGTATGTTAGCCTTGTCAAATAACAAGATAATATATGTCATAAAAAATAAGTTTAATAGTTTTTTTCTTATATATTAATAGCAAAATATAATATATTTAGTAACATAAATTTGAAAGAAATTCTTAATGTTTTGTGATATCGTTTGAGGTGAGTATAATACTTCATGGCATTCTACTTGTTTTATTTGAAGTTAGTTCCAAAAGTTTCAATATTAATTAGATAACTAGGAGGTCTTTTTGCTTAAATATAAAATATTATTAGTAATTCAAAAGACTTATCAAATATCTTTGTACAAAATATGAATTAAAATTTGTAACATATCTTTTTTACGTATCTTGGACTTTATTAACTTATAAAGCAACTTGGAATCTCATAGCTAATTTAGAAATTAATATTCAAAAAATATATATTTTTATAAATATCTATATTATTTAAGAAAATAGAAATAAATCATCTAAATAATATATCTCATAAGAATCATTGAAGATTTTTTTTAAATATATGTTTCACCCATAAATATTATTTAATTAATCGTTTAGCTACAAAAATTAATTTTAAAAGTTTTTTATGTCTAAAGTTCTACTATAAGAACATTCTACAATATAGACACTTGATTTAAAGCTTTATGGTTCTTACAAAAATTCTTCATTTCCTTCTTCTTAGCTAATATATACATAGAATTAAGATTAAAGCTATCTTCAATCTAATCAATCACTTTCATTTACTTTACTTTACTTTACTTTTAATTCAAAATTCTTTAGTATCTTTATACTTAGTAATAACTATTCTAATACTGTATTATTTTAAATATATATATATTCTTGATTTTCTTTTTTTCTTTTTTATTGAATAATATTTACTTTTATTTTTTTAGATTTATATCTTAAATAATATTAATTTTAATAATATTTTTAGCATAAAGTAAATGATAGAAAATATTAGAGATATATTATATTTTATTATTAAAACTTTGGATGGTGAAAATAAACAGAAAATAAAGATTTCTTAAAAGTTGTTCTATAAGATACCAAGAAAAAATTTAAAAATCATTAATTTTTTACTGATATTATATAAATAAAGTAAATAAAATTTTAATTTTAATAATAAAAAATCAAAAAAATAGAAAAAATAATAAAATTTAATAAATTCTATATGTATTCAAAGATCTCAAATAATCTGAATTTTAAATTAAAATAATAATTTAAAAGAAAAAATATATTAAATATATTTATTATATATATATATAAGTTTAAATTCTTAGGTTTTTTATATATTTATAGATTCTACAAAAAATATTAATGTATAAAATATTTATTTTCATCAAATATAGATAATAATATTAAATAAGATATTTAATTTAGTATCACTAATTTGGAAAGTAAAATATTAGACTTGGATTTTTAATATCTTAAAATTAATCTATATTATAGTATTTTATAATTCTTCTAATAACTTATTAATTAAAAGTTTTCATAATATCTAACATATTTAAATAGAATGAAGCCATTTCTAAAGTATTACTTATTTTCAATCCAAATATTTATATACATTCTCATAATTATTTTAAAACATTTGTTTTCTAATAAGACCACTTTGCAAACAAAATTTTTACCAAATCTTATGCTTTGTAAAAATACATGGATCTATTTGAGTTTAATTTTTTTAAAATATATATCTTTTGACCTATTTGTAATATCTCTAATTTTTTATGATGTGACTGCTATGGTAGTAATTATTTTAACAATATGCAAATACAAAAAAAACTAATAAATAGCAAATTTGGCAAAAAAATAATTATAAAAAAATTCTTAGTAAAAATATTATTTCAATAATATAGTAAAAATACGAAAATATATTAATGGTTTATAAAATATGATTATACATTTGTTGCATAAAACTTCTAATATAAATAAATAAGTAAAAAATACATGTTTCTACAAATAATAAGTTTTTAGAAGATACTTTAAACTTGGATTTATTATTTCCAAAGTAATTTATATTTTCTACAAAACAAAAGATTCATTTTCTATTTCTACTTCTTATAAGGAATCATTGATTTTTTTAATGAAATATAAGTTATTACCTTAGTTACATCTAAAGATACGACCCTCTTTAGCCTCTTATATCAAGTGAAGGTTATGTCTTTATAATCAAAAGGACCAAAAATAAAATTCTAAACAAATTAAATATTTTTTTATCTATCTAAGGTCTTTTCTAAAGTAATAAAATTTCTAACTAGTAGACAAATATATAAATTTTTTATTACTTATACATGTATACTAAAATATAGAGCAATTATATATTTTTTGAAATAATATAATTTTTAGATCAAAAATTTTAAAAACATATATAAAATATATAAAAAATTATCAAAATATTAGTTTTATATTAAATAGATAAAAAAAGTCAAATTCACTTATAAAATATACACAATAATACTTAAGACTCATAATAATAATAATCTTTAAAAGAATTTGTAATACAATATGGCATTTAAGATATTTTAAAACAATACATGAATATAAAGTATTGTAAGTAAATAATAAAATATATTTAAGATTTTACTTAATATATATTATATATAATAAAATAAATACTAAATATTAAAAAAATTACAAAAATAAAAAAATATATCTTATTTTATAATATTTTTACATTTGCTAAGGAATAAAAAAATTAACTAAAATTTTTATACCATATAAAATTTAAATAACAAAAATTGGCAATCAAAAGAAAAAACAAAAAATCATAAAATAAAATAAAATAAAATGAAACTTTGAATAATACACAATTCGATCTAGAAAAAAATTCTATGAATTGGAATGTGACAAATATTGTAATTATACTTTGGGACTTTAGAACTCCATTGCATTTAAAAAATCTTCCCTAGTCCTAATCACGATTAACACAAATATATTGGAATTACAAGAGCATTACAACAAAGGATTTTGTAATCCTTTGTTGTAATCACAACAACACTACACAACAACCAAAGAATGCAATCCAATTGGGGACACCACCACCAAACTGGGGAATTCATGCTTGATATGCCATAATGTCTAAGGCAGGAGAACCTGAGTTTCCAAGCTGGGGCATGGCCCTGCCTTTCCTACCCAACACTAGATGAACAAAGATAACAATGTACATCCCAAGTACCAGCTCTTGAGGCACCCTGCCAAACTGATATACACACAACTTGGAGCAGATTTCATTGTCTAGCCCCGATTTCGAGTGCTGACCTCGCACTTTTACCCTTTCATCCATCCGCGCGGTATCACTGTCCGTTCTGGCAACCCGCTGCGGACGGGCAGCGGGCGAGCAGCGGACTGGGCAGAACCGACACTAATATACATCATGTGAGATTAAAGTCTTGAGATATCAGCGGGGCAGGCTGATGGTGCCAGTGGCCATAGATTGCAGTAGCAGGCGGCGAGTTTAGGGTTTGAATCCGCCCATATGCACGGTTGACTAGTCATACTACGTTTCAGTTTTGCCACCTCCTCACCGCGACACCCTAGGCCTTCTTCGCCTTAGCCATCGCCAACGCCTTAGTTCCGAAATTTGCGGGCGGTTTGGCGTGGGCAGGGGCAGGCATATAAAACAAATTGTTCCAACATTCATTCATGGATGAAGAAAAAAATTACCATGGTACGAGCTCATCACCTGTTCCTCTGCGGCCGTCTGCCCCCTTGTTTGTCAATATTCTCTTGATATTGCCACGCCGTCAATCCCGAGATGCTTGTGCAATTTGTGCACCAAAACGTTTATGTTTTTATTCGAATTCCTAATTGAGGTGCCACTTCTAGAGTACAAGATAACCACTAGGTGCTCTTTTCGGAGGATGATAGTATCCTCGGGCCCGGAGATTTTGACACATTGCGTGCAAACTTTGTCTGGAGTGAGAGAGGTGGAGTAGAGCAGGAAAGACAGCACTTGGTGCAGTAACATTTGGTGGTGGTGGTGGTCAGGAGGGAGGGCCGTATGTCCTATGGCCATGTGGGTGGATTCTAAACAGCACTCACAAAGGAAAGAAAAGCTCATGAGGACACATTCAAAGGAATCGAAGCACAACGGCAGTCAGAAAAGCCTTTCGTGTACAAGGACGCTCGCCAACGACACAAACGAAAATCCTCGACGCAAGCGGGGGACACACTCTCGGAGTTTGGTAGCGACCAAGTTGCGGACACGTCGCAAACTGCAGGGGTTTGTGGTTTGACGACCAGAGGGCCGACTGATGGTAGTTTACACAGTAAAATCTAGAGGGAGCAGCCGCCGCTGTGTGCACAGTGAGGTCCATCCCAACTCAACAGGAAGGAAACTTGGAGTGAAGGCGTCTGAATTTCGCATGCACTGTTGATCGGATCTGAGTGTGAGCACTAGAACCATTGCTTCGCCAGTATCGCGGCTCTTTTTTTCGCAGCGGTCACGTCTGCATTGACTTGGGTTCTTACTGTTGAAGGACCCTGCAATCCCTGCTGGCTTCACTCGAATGTTGCCATGCTGACGCGCTTCCACTGACACCGAACCTTTCATGAAACCTGATCCGGTTTCCGATAACACTTCGATGCCCCACTTCTGCAGAGGCTCGCGCTTCCACAGTTTCTTTTTACCACTTTCTTTCGTTATTCGTTCGTGTTTCGTCCTTTTGATCGTTCGTTCGTGATGGTTTCTGGACAACATAAGCATATTAAGCTGTGATGACTGTACTGAACCCTGTCAAAGATGTTATTTTAATTGATCATATCTCTATTTTTGAACCGTAAGTATCAATCTCATCATCCGATGGATTGTGTTTTGACATAGCGGGCTTTAAAATAAGATACACAGCATATATATTTGTAAAAAATAACAGTATTTTAATGTGTTGCTTGTTGTATACATGTTATTTATGTGGATAAGTAAGGAAGTGTGTAACTGTTTTTGCCTTGTGAAATCAATATTTATGCAAGTGTTTTTAACCTTTTTGAGGAAATATTTAAGGGACCAAAATCATGAGAACATATATATACATATATACACAATCATTACAAAAACCTTATTTCATAAATTAAAATCATGTTTTAAATTTAAAGTTCTGAAAACAATTGTTAACTATCATAATATACTATTTAGTTCTAAAGAATATCAAGCATAGAAATTTGAAAAGTGTGAAATTATGTATCAAATCCAATAATAATAATAATAATAAAAGTCAATTCATTTAGGTGTACAATGAAACCCAATTGCACATTCATTGTTAATAGTAATTATACAAATTTTTTATACGTAGATTAAAAAAATGAATGAAAAAAATAATAATAATAATAACAATAAAAGGATCTATTCACGCACTATTTCAGAAAAAATATGGTTGAATTTAAGGTTTGTTCACTACCGTCGAACTTGATCAACTTATTTCACACCATGTATACCGAGAACATACATGAACCCTTTAGCAGTAAACCAGTCTCGCAAAACCTTGATAACTCCCTGAGATTTCGTCCGATGAAGGTCCAGAGCGGCACAAAATGACGGCCATCTTGAGTTCTACTTCACTTCTGTGCTTTTTGATTAAAAGAAGACACTCAATATTGTTCATTAAAAAGAAATTTTCCTTAATCCAGCTTAAAAAGAAACCAAATAAACAATAAGGGATTTAAATAGAGACTGTTGCATAATTTCTAGAGCTTTTAATTAAAATAAACCTAACTGCGTTTTAATAAACAACCCAAAGTTACTAAATCAATTAGTAGCTACTAATTACTACCAATTGATGGTTGAAAGATACCACAATACTACTACTAAAGCTATGGCTTTGAAAACATTTTTTTTGATAATATTATCGTTCACAATGACCAAACCTTTAACAATGGTTTCAGGATTTCTCTTAGGATGGTCTTGTGACCATGGCAAAGTATGATGATTACCCTTTCTCTGGGTCTATAATATGAAATGAGACCTTGAGCTACAGATATTTACATGTGATAAGACTCTTGGGTTGAGAATGTAAAGCCCGCCGGAAATCCAATGCTCTCAGAGCCAATAATTCAGAGAGTAATATCATTATCATACGACCTACCCAAAAAAACAAAAAAACAAAAAAACAAAAAAAAACAAACAAACGTCTTTTATGTCACCATATTGTTCTACCATTTGATGAGAGATCCGAACAAGAAATGCTGCATTATTGGAACTTTCTCAAGAACCTCAGGCTTATACATTTTGAGCATGCCGCTATTCACCTTGTTCCATGATGGCACTCCACTAATATCATCTAACATTGGGGAGTGCTCAGCCAACACACCTTTCTTCACCTTCTTCACGAACTGTACACACCCCAGGTACAGATACTCATGTGAGAAATTCTCAAGAATGTCCACGTCATGTATCGACTTGGGTTTCATGTACTTGGAGTCCTTCAGCTGTGCTGAGCCGAAAACGAATGGAAGAAAATGATAGTCATCCAAACCCCACACCCCATGTGACCCTGCACGATGCAACGCATTCCACACTGTCAGCATGTTCCTGGGATGTAACCAATCGTTGCTTGGATGCAGGACACTACTACGTGCGACCAAACAACCAGGCCGTTACTTTAACAAACTGCTTGCAAAAGGGACTCTGGTCAGGGTTGAATGAGATGGACAGTACGACTCCTAAAATCAGCGCCCTACTTTCAGATGCTGTGCATGATTCCTCGCATACATGGTACTGCTACAGTATTACTGGTTGGGCACAAAACTATATATACTCATAGGTTTTTCGGACCAATGTCCTATTACTGCAGCGAGCAACGACTAAAAAGCCAAACAGTAGTATTCTGCGCAACACGAAGACAGAATGCTTTGCAAATATAGCTTTGGGTGTGCATGGAACCCTAAAACTGACACAAAAGTATAACGACAGAAAAAAAAATTCTTTGATAAGAATACGATAGAGCTGATTGTTTTAATATGATCGGACTCATTTACCGAATAAGCATAGTGGTGAAGATAAAGAATGCAATAGCAGACTGCTGCAATTTTACCATGGTAGGACAGCACAAAGTACTACATATGCTGGAAAACTTACACTTAAACAAAGAAAAAGAGAAATAAGTTGAGAATGAGTTGCAAACCTGCGGGTTCCAGCCAATAGGTAGTCTGCAGCTTGCGCATAAGGTCCAAATACTTAACGAAAACACGTGCAACAAGAGCCTGATAATCGTCCTCATTTACCAACCCTAATCTTGCCAGACAAAGCAGCCATGCAGCAAAGTTGGCCTCATGGCCAGTGCCATAATCGATTCTCGTTGCGTTTCCAAAACTGTCAGCGAAGTAAGGGAAAAGCTCCACTACGCCGTCCTTTAAACTTTCAGGAAGAATTCTAAGCATCAACCCAGGTCCTCGCTCTTCAAGCCAAGTCTGCCACTCCCGGAACGCGGGGTTTCCATATCTGGCGGGCTGTTGCTTAGGAGGAAGCTGATCGACCCATGAGCTCATCTCCTCTAACACACTACAAATTGTTTTAATCAAGGGAGACTCACGGCAGTATTCCGATAGCTTCTTCCCTATCATTGAATCATTTAGTCCTACGATAAACCCTAAAAATGTTTTCCCTGCTTCAGAGCTATGAAAGTGCTCGATGTCGCTTAGATTGTTAATTCGCTTCTTAGGAACTTGAAATGCGATCGGCGGTTGCATAACGGGTACAGAACGCGCTTGCGGCACTGGCGCTAGCGCAGCTGAAGACATTTGCGGAGCGGGATTAAGATTGTGCCCCATATCTGGGTATGACACAGGCGGCGGCATTAACATAGAAGGTGGCATTCGCATTTGATCCATTTGTAGAGAAGGAGACGGCCACTGCAGAAAATCCCCTCCAGAAGCTGGATCTAGACCACTGGAACTCCGCAGCTCAGCTCCATTCGAACCGCGATCCTGCGAAGCTGATTGCGAAGTTGTGTCCGAAGCGCTCGATCGATCGGGTGCCTTACTTACTGAGTCCATTTCAGTCATACACGTAGGGAAAAAAAAAAAAAAAAAAAAAAAAAACCTATAACACGCACACAAATCTTCTCTCCTCTCAACGCAAACCTGCTTCAACCACAAAACTCATCAAACTCCACAATCCGCTCTAATCACGTCCAGATTGCAAAGATAAACTTGGAGGCGGAACTCGCGGCCGGAACATCGCCTTCCCAAGTACACAATTTCGGATAAGTTTTTTGGATGATAGTCATTCGTTTTGAAGACGAAAATGGATGAATGTGCGTCGACGACAAGCTTGGGACTTCTATCTCCTTCGGACTTCTAGCGGGGAATGGGATCTTTGGCAGATTCTCGAAGTAATTTAATCTGTCGGGTTGAAGGTCCACGGATAAAATTTGAAAGTAGCAAGTCAAGGCGTCGCTTCCTCATCGAAAATCGCAAGCCGAATTCTGTATCTCGATTGTTGTCACTTCTCTTCGGAGAAACTTGTTTTTTCCTGAAAGTTCCAGTATGAAATTTGCAGCATTCGCAGCTTGAAATTGAGCCCACCGCCATGAAACAAGCTGCCGCTCGTACGTAGACTTGGCTTGTACAGATCACACTAGAATGGTTGAGCGTCGTTTCGACACACTCACACGCGTGTCTGCATTGTCTGCAAGGGGTCATTGAGAGGACGAGTGTGCTGCTCGTTGCTTCTGAGGCGACCTTGTATCCGTATTTGTTGCCGATGCCGACGAGTTGTTGATTCCGCGGTGACTTGATTCTTAAATTGATACGTTGCCGACGAGATTCCTTGCTTGTCTACGAAGCCATTTATCTTTTGTCCGTGGATTTCATGCCTCTCTGTCCATGTTCGAGAGTGTCTGCAAGATGCGGATACTTGCGGAGCACGCGGTTTGTTGGGTTGCGGTTACGCGAGTTGGCTTGGTTTCTGGAGTTGTGCTTCGATTACACGTTACGTGTGATCAATCCTAATCTTTTTTAGTATATAGTGGAGTCAAACGTTCTATTGCTCAGTACTCTGATGTTGTGCAAACGGGTCGGTTGATCCTGTCCTCCGGAAAGTTGAGTTTGAATATTACGGCAGAGGAAAGGTTATATATCGCTAGTCGGCAAGCGGCAGTCGGTGTATGAAGTGTCAGAGATTTAAGGGTAGAAATTGCAGAGGAAGAGGGAGCTTCAATGGTTTTTCCCAACCGCGGTCGGACCCGCGTCCGAGTGCGAGTTGAGATTCGGGGCTTTCGAAACGTGCACACCAGGAAGTTTTTTCATGAGACGATTAAAGTGGAAATGCAGAACTCTGACACGGTAGCAACTCTCAGAAGCAAGATTAGAGAGAGTAGGGGCATACGTGTTTCGGAACAAGTGCTCACCACTCATGGAGGTGTGGTAAACGATGCTGTCAAGCTCAGCGATACCTTCAAATTCCCGGGCGAAGATGCCTACCATTGCTTTTACTTGTGGCTTTGCGAGTGCCATGATTGCTCATTGCTCCATGACGCCGAAGGTACAGAGCCCTACATGCCAATCACGATTGGAAGTGCTCCTCTGCCTCTGACTATGGTAGTAAAACCCACATTCACGGTTACATTTCTGCGGAGCTACCTCGGCATTCTGTTCCATGGCAGGACAAACCTTTCACACGAAGGAAACAAACTGAAGGACCGAATCAAGCCAAACAATACGTTATCGACACTTGCAGATTACAACATTACAGCGAACAGTTGTGTTGAAATGACTAGCTTTTCCTCTTCGTCAAAAGTATTTAGTAAAGTAATCAACACTGCAACCAAAGACCAAACTCCACACCTCTTGCGCACTCTCGTGACGTGCGGTGAGTTGAAGAACTTCTTTCATTTTGCACTCGGCACACCGAACCATCATCAACTGATAAGAAGATGGCAAAAGGGGGTCGAAGTGCCTGTGTGCGATGATCATAAAATGGGCGGGGGCAAGACTTTCATTTATGGGTGCGGGTGGCCGGATTTTAAGATCCGAGTAGTGTCTCTCGGGGTAGATCCATTGAGTTTTTATGTCAACGGAGCGGACACAGTGGCCTCGGTAAGGCGACGAATTCACAAGGAGTGTGTTAGAATGGCGTGCGACAAACAGCGGCTTCTGTTGGATGATAGGATTTTAGAAGATGACGATTATCTTCTTAACCGTAATGTAAAGGAAGGCTCTACTTTGACTCTTATTGTTGAGAGCGGATCCAAGAAGGCATTCACATGCTTTGGCGCTCACTGATTCCTCGATGGAGAATCCTACCTCTTTGCGATGTTCATGCTTCGAAGGTTCACTGCTTCAGAGGAATTGATAGCACGTGCCCAAGGCGTCTCCCGCACTCATTTAGATACAATGTACATAGAGGATACATTCAACGCAAATCTGAAATCAAAACCAAAAGCGCTTGCAATGGAAATTTACTGCTTGCAATGGAAATTTACTGCTCATTGTACAGCAGACGGTCTCTGTATAATACGAATATGAGGAATTAAAATGTACCGGAGATTGTTTCATTTTCAGTGCCAAGAGCATCCAGCACTAGTTGTTACATTACAAGGTATGTATGAAAATCTCATTAATTAGGACCAACAATTCCTCTACGATGTTTTTGGGTGATTTTCAGAGTTATCTTCGCTAATCATTTGTTCTGCTTGGGTTGCAGTGTTGCAAGATCTGCCCTTGATGTGCTCACTTCGTAACATTCATGTCTGTCCTTTTTATCTTATCCCCAAAACCCAAGCACCCATTGCTCAATCAGCTAGTTTTTTGGAGAGTTTTGCAAGGTAAAACCTGATCTCTTTCTATCCAAGTCCGTTTTGTCATATCAATTCAAGTTCCGAAATGTTCAAGCATCCACCTGGTCATGGACGTAATTAAAATACCATCTTGCAGTGAGGTACGCAAGTGAGAAATAAATTATCTGAGGTCAGATACATGTAGACCTCGGAATTCAATGTAACCAAGACAGAATCTAAATCAATTTCAAAATCCACACAAATTGTTGACCATTTGCTTCCAGCTCTGCCGCAATTTATGCAGTCTGGGCAGGTTTGTATAGTGGACGATGGTGGGTGAGAATCAAGACATAATATTATCGGATCCTTCTCTGCACAATCGTAGTGTGTGTTGTTATAACAAATCTCCTTGAAAAAAACCGATTCAGGACTTGTAGGGCTCGAATAATGCTCGAATAGTGGATGCACAAAGCGAGATAATGTAGTGCTCTTACGTAGATGCGGATCCTTGAAAATGCATGAAAAGCAACATCTAATTAAGAACAATAGTGCTAGCCTTCGACCCCTCAACAACATGTTACTTATTCAGGCAATCAACAAACAGTAAACTCACGTTAAGTATAAACAGAGAAAGCAACTGAACATAGTCATTGGCACAGCTCATCATTTTGTTCGTGACGTGGCCAGTTCGCTCAAGGGTGCTTCTAAACTTGACCTAGCGTAGAGGATGAATGCACGGAATTTCGACTACGCTGGGCATATTGGCATTGACCTAATGTAGAGGTTTACAGAAATGTGTCCCTGGACAATGTCCACGACAAAAGATCGAAACTGACAAGCTTCAATGTGCAACTATGAGGGCCTCACACACCTTCAGCACGTTGAAACTCAAACTACCTAGCAGCTTGAGGCTTGCATACCTACAAAAGACATACAACGTGCTCAAGGGTGATGAAAGTGGCTTCGACCCCCAGGGCGATCAGTTGGATTGCCAACAGAATATAGGGCTCCGAATGGCTGTGGTTTGGGCACAGAAACATGATATCAGGTACATCATACAGAAGTGTCCAAAAGGGCAGCAAAGGCTAATCTAATATCGCCTCCAAATTGCCTCGTAACAATTCAGCAACAAGGTGAAGTTGGATCTCAACTATATTGTCATGCCCTTCATGATTGTACAAACTGTGTAGAAACTACTACCACGTTCTTGACAGACAACAATAGTGAAAAACCACAAAAAATGTTTCGAACTGCCGAATCAAGAGTTCATCCACTGTGCAGAGTCGAATTCAAATTCAGACGTATACGGACTTCGTGCATTGCAATTTTACGGCGATTAAGGTCGAAGTCATTTGGCATCGTCGGAATGCCGCATTGTGACTGGTTAACGATTCTACAAACTAGCTTTTGACTGATTTAGTGCAAAACATCTACATTCAATATTATCATATATCTTTAAGACCATGGTTCGTAGCCTGAACGAAAAGCGTCGCCTCTCATCCCTATCAAAACCTCCTGTGAAGAGTTTCGGCCACTTTTCCAGAACATTAAACATGCCAGAATGGCTATCCATTGTCCATTGACACTTCCATGCTATTGGCGCAGATTGTAATGGGTTTCAGTTATTGGTGTTCTCGTTCCTCTCCAAAGCTGCACAACCAGCACAAAGAAGGGGACATTAATGTTTTGCAAAGGTGAAACCTTGTGGCACAATTGTCTACACTGATATTCCAGAATAAAGTACAAGAGGTCGAAGAAAAGCTTCAAAAAAACCAGCAATACTGGAGCAGTTAACGATTACTGTTATAGTTCAGAAGCTTCTCGATAAGGTCGACGTGGGTCATCAGCATTCGCCGGCAGCAGTAGCGGACAAGAGCCAAGGCGTCCAGAGCATCTCTACAATAGGCAGCAAACATAGTTTCACGGCATCAATAGGAATAGAATAATAGGTTTCCGGTCATGATTTGTAATTGTAAGAGAGATATTAACGCTCCCTTGAAAAAACAATCTCGAAGGCATTGGTTACAAAATTTTATGATCATACCCCTCAGAATAGTCGGCCTGCAGAAGGTCGAGATATGTATCCCATTTGTTTCCAATCACCTGCGCAAGAAACCAACAGCAACGATGAGAATATGTCGCCGCATAGGTTCCCATCATTGTAGATTGTGCTCAAAGGACATGCGCTGCACGACTGTATTACTTTCTCTAAAAAAAGATTTCTACGAGTTCCATGGACTGTCTTCGCATGCTTCTCAGCATGGTATGGCAGCCTCCAGAAATTGAATATTAGATTTTAATTAATTAAAATGAAAAAACGAAAAGCCATAGCATCGACTACTGCGCAGGGTACGTTCCCCGCCGCAAAGATCCTCTCTTAAATCCTAAATACGAAATAGGTTATATTGTATACAGCGTTAGTGCACGCTGCGGCTCAGTACACTACTCGCTCTAATGGCTCAGAACACTACTCTACTCTATTCGCTCAGAACACTACTCGCTCAGAATACAAACCTAAACTGTTTCCCCATCCTTAACAGGAATCTAAAAAACAAGAGGCGAAGTACTCATAGTATTAGAGGAGAAATGCTTGGTAAACCCCTGTTCATCAACTAACTCTCAACAAACCACCGATACTCAGATCGTGAAGCAACTCCTTCCACAACATCCTCTCACACACGGAAGAAGATGGAGGAGAAAAAGCCGTCGGAAAAGATCTCACGAAATCGGATTGGCAAACCCATTTTTTCTTCTCTACTTCAAGTACACTTCGCCTTGAAGAATCAGAATACCCTAATTTAATTTGTGAAAATGAAGAAAACTTGAGCTGTGAGAACGCAAACCTTGCCGCAGGTGAAGCACCGCACAGGAATAATCATCTTGACGGACTACTCGGACTGCTGTAGGGTTCGTGTGGGTATGAGTCCCGAAATCACAACGACCTGGGAGGCGACGCAGCTTAGTTCGACAGAACACAGAGGTTGCCAAATGCTACTACGCTGGAAAGAAAGTCTATATTCAGGGGACGAGTTCACGATGCTTGCGTCGCCACGTCGGCATAAATTAGGGTTCGGGGTTTCAGGGTGTCGGAGTTTATGGGCTTACCTTGAAGCCCAAGGACCCTTACACTTTTACTTTTATTGTAGTGGGAGGAGGCTTCTATCGAAGTTCCAGAAAGTATCGCTAGTGTATACGAAAGAAGTTGAGCAGGACTCAAGGTAGTCTGGTTGCGGAGAGCCGTTGGGGGTGATTTAGGCTCCTCAATTGCACTATAGACATGTAATTGTCTGGGTGGTTTAGGATTCGAGAAGTGGAAAAGCTTTCGATAATCTGGGTTTGTTTGTTGGAGTGATCTGGGCATGGAAGAACATTTCATCCTCCGTGTGCCGCAATCGGTCGCAGAGCGCTTAGAACGAGTTTTGAATGAAGATCCTGAGGCTGCCAATGACATAAACCTCGACCTTGCCTTTCAAGGTCAGCGATTTCCCAACCAATTCACTTGCGATGTACGCAAACTGAGAGGGAACTCGAACGGGATTCGAATCTGCTCATTTTTTATGCAGGGATATCAAATGGATATCAGAGCTCAAGGAGGAAGCGGCCTAAAGCATTGACCTAATTCCCTTCTCGTACCTGTAGCAAAACTTGTCTATGAGTTTGTCTGTCTGGTGTTATGTGCTATATTACTTCAGGCTTGGAGTTTCACGCTACTGCAATGTGCAGTCTAGTGAATCTTTCGGGTGTAAGTTTCGGCTTGCTTTTATTGAGAATCATGGCCAGGGCCAATTCACTGTGTTTGTCACTCAGAATAATGTCAATTACAGGATTCGCTTTTCTTTCTGAGTAGTGTGTCATTATGGGCGGGGTCAATTCCTCATGACATACTACTCAGAAAGAAGCGTGAAGCTAATAATTGCCCTAGTTCTGAGTAAATGCCCTGTTCAGTGTGAATTTTGCGATGGATTTGGATACCTGAAGATAGAAGGGTTTCTGCCTTGTAAGGGCTTGAGGCGCCAATGTGATAAGGTATAGAATGTTTGCGTGCACATGAAGGGAGCATGGCCAAGTCTAGTGCGGTTAACACAGTCTTTTCGTTTGCAGATGCGAGGTCTGGCACATTCACGATAGGAGAGGACCACTTTCCGACGTCTTTGCTGGATTTGCCTTGCGTCATAGAATCTTACAAGACTTACGATGACAATGTGCTTATTAAGACAGCGGACATTGGGCAGGTTTTGCTCCCCTGATTCCGATTCTATTGCATCTTGGGCTGGTTGCGCCTGAATGTTTCAAATCATGTCACAATTGTATGCCTACTTCATAGAATGTATGATATTTTGTGATGTCCATCTGCTCGGTTGATTTAGGTCATGAACTTTGATAGCGTTAAGGAAATAGTCTTTACGCTGGGTACTTGAGTCATGAGTTTTTTTTTTTTTTTAGCGTTCCTTGTAGTGACTGCAGCGTAAAAGCGTTGGAGTTTATTCATAACGTTACAGTATAATCGGGCTTTGAGGCATTTACCTTAGTTTTCCGAATGGTTGCAGATAATTTTGGTGCAAGAAGAAGGACTACCAGTTCTAGAAGGCTCAGAATACAAACATGGATTAACCCCAGCCATGCGCGATGCCCGAAGGCGACGTTTTCGTCGTGAACCAGATCTCAATGTGAGTCCGGGTCTTTCACCATTAGAAACTATTGAACTGTTTTGTCCTCTACACTTATTTCTTCATCAACTCATCGGCGAGGAGTTCAAAGTGTTGTCGCTTAAAAGGATTGGGTGGATTTATGTTTCGTAGGAAATCCTGAGAAAGTGCATCTATGTGTGGTTGACCTCTCAAAGCTTTCAAGACTCCGTGATGGAATTGAAGTGAAACAGTATGTAAAGCTTTGCTTGATTATGAAATGGTCGGTGAACATTAATCGCACTCTTGTATTCTGTGGTTTTGTGACGGTCTGTTGGGTGGTTTATTGGATGCAGCCAGATTTGGTTCAACAAGTGGAGAATGATCTGCAAAGCATCATGGCCGGTGGAACTGCACGAGATGTGGATATCCTTTCTTGGAATCATTTCAGATGTGCTGAACAAGTTCTTGTGTAATTCTCTAGGTTTATTTTGTTTTGTGTATATTTTTTTTTTTGCTAACAATCGTCAGTAATGAAACCTTGACTGGTGCCCACATGTTGAGGTTGTTGAACAAGAGGCAGATGAAGACGACGACGTTGAGGAGCCTGCTCCTCGCACCACTCCTGCTTCCAAAAAGTCGAAAGTTGCAGAGGCAGCTGCTGCTCCACAGTCTCCTGGCGATGGCGATGGGGACGACGATGACATGGACGAAGATTATGACGATGAGGATTAAAGCATAGTCTAGCCTTCTAATTTCTCTTGACACTCATCTTGAACTGTCCACAAACACATCTCGCCCATGTGTGCTCCTCATTCTTAGACTGTCGGAGTTTATGAGAATGTAGCTTAGAGTTCATGGGTTGAAGTGGTTGGTTTAAAAGACGCTGCCACCCCAAACCATGAAACAGCGTGCTCTTGCAAAAGTTGCTTGTTGTGCGAAGAATACGTTTCTTTTTTGAGAACATAGGCTTATTGACATACAGTTGTATAGATTTTAATGCTTATATGAATTCTGGTAGTCATGCAAAGGCAGGACAACCAAGATAATGATTGTTCATACAAGTTGTTATTGCTCTTCCATCTCCTTTTGTATACTGTACTTCCTCTCGTCTTTCACATTCTTTGGTACTTGGGTTGAATTTGCACGAATTCTTCTAGAATTAAGAAATTCCCTCTCTTGTTCAATTAGTCGCTGCGGTTCTCATCTGCTCGCCATCAGGAGCTTTGGCAGTTGAGCTTTTGGTCTTACAGTTTGCTTGGCTGTAATACCTCGGTATAAGTATTATGGACCATCGACCTCATCCATCCTTATCCATCCTTGAGGTGGCTTTCCTTGCCGTGCTCGTGGAAAAAGAACAAGTTCTGAGAGGTTCCCAAAAGCAATTCCAATACTTAGTGCCCATCGCACGCTGTGGCTTCTTGATAGTTCAGGCCTTCACTTGTTGCTCCAACTGTTGCAATTGCATCATTCTATTTCCGCAGCCGTTGCCATGGCCTCCCGTCTACTGACTCCTCTACCCCCTGCCCTCTCACTAAGTTTCGGAATTCGCCCTTCGTTGAAGCACTGCAGGCCTGTACGTAATGTCTACGCAGTTGGGAGGCATGAATTACGAACCTCGAATTCATTAATCAGAGGTAGTGGACCGCTGAGGAGGAGGATTAGCGTGGTGGAGTTATGCGGAATTAGTTGTGCAAGCCAGACCAAGGACAATAGAACAGTGGTTGTGTGTAGGGCTAAGGAAGGAGAGGGCACTGGAATGTTGACGGAAGAGATGGACGGTCCTTTGAAGAGCGTGAAGCAGGTGGCGTTGTGGGTCATGGCGGGTGTTTACACGTCCTATCTCTTTTTTCTGCCGTATGCTCCGGTAAGTGCAGCTCTGTATTAGGGCAATTGTGCCATCTATGTCGCGGTTGTCGAGGTTGCGAAATATAGCCTCAAGCAATTTTGAACGTGGGTCTAGATGGCCATGGAAGAACAGAGGTGCTCGTTTTGCGAGCTTAAACTGGAGATTGAAGTGAATTGGTATGTTTCTTGAGTCGCTATGTGCGACATGAGCTACTTGAACTGAGGACGGCGGTGGTTGCTCTCCTGCAGGGGGATCCAGTCTGGGCAATTTCGCCGGCCACCATGACAGGAGTTCTCGATCTATCATTCAACTTCTTTTACGTCCTGCCACTGCTTAACTTATGTACGCGACATTCAGACCTAATTCGACATCTAATACAGCCAATTGTCTTTAGCCATGCTTCGTTAAACTCACGTTGTGTATCCATATGATTCGGGCAGAGCAGTAGGCTTTCATCTTCTGGAGGCTGCAGCTGTCCATCCTGTAAGCTACTCATCCTTTTAACCAATTCTATCAGTCCTTGGCATTCAATAGAACTGAGATCCATACCAACGTGGTCACACCAAATTCTAAGACGAGGAAGCGTAAGCACGGTTGTCAGACGACGACAGAGATTTGTTTTTGTGCCTTGAGACAAACCACATGTTAAAAGAGTGGAGGTCACACATGGAGTCAGATTTTAGCAAGCTTGCTTGTGCTAATATTGTCGACTTACCCATAACTATGTTGATGCCAGACTGATGAAGCATTATTCAATTTCGTTCTTGGCTGGGCGCTCCTTTTCGCGCCCCTCATCTTCACAGACCGGAAGCGGGACCGCTTCCCAGGATCCCTTGATGTCTTCTGGCTCGCGTCCATGTTCCTGACCAACAGTAAGTGCAAGTTTCTTTTAAGTTGCTCGCAAATTAATTTGACCATCGCTTACTTTTGTCATAATATGTTTACGAATTATTATTGCAATTGCAGCTTTTCTTATTCCCTACATGGCGATTCGATTACAAAAAAGTCCTGAGCCTCAAAAACCAATGGAGAGTACCGGACTGCAACGAGCTTTCACTGGAGAGAAGGGCGCACGTTGGGTTGCTGCCACTGGAGCCGCAGTTGGACTTTTATCCATTGTTTGGTTTGCTATTGGAAGGTCCGGAGAGGGCTATGGTGATTTAGCAGATCGATGGAGTTATTGGGTCGACACATTTTCGAAAGATCGCCCAACGTATGCCTTCGTCTGGGATTTGTGCTGCTACACGGTGTTCCAACCTTGGCTCGTCGGAGAAAACCTTGGGAACGTTCGCGCAGATAGGAAGGACCTGGTTAAGAAGCTGAGGTTTGTGCCATATGTTGGTTTGATCGTTTACTGCTGGAGTCTTGAGACAAGCAAAGCTGTAAAGCCAGAATAGGTGGGGATGTAGACAAAATCTCTTCGTTTTTCCCATAATCACTGTAGGGGGTCTTGCGAAAGGAGAAAGCATTCACAATTGGATTTTTCCATTAACATGTTCATTATTAATTTCCATGTTAAATTATTCATTAATAAATGCACATATTAGACAATATCTAATTTGATGTAGGCAGTGATTTATGTAAAAGAAAAGAAACGTTTATTTTGCAAAAACATGATAGTTTTATTATCACGTGTCAATAATAAAATTGACATACAATATTCTCTGCTGTTTTCGCTTACTACGAACAAATCCATCGTTACATAATTATCTCCAATCCCGTTCATCGTTATGTACAGATCCTCAAGTACATCCCATCTTTGCAAAATCTATTCAGAAAACAGCACACTTCTGTACTTTTACTAAGCAGGAAGAAGACCTAAATAGGGTGTGGATACTCGGTAAGCAATATGCAACAAGGTGTATGATGTAAACATACGCTAACCAAGGAAACTGATTACAAGGTTCCAACATTCCGCATGACAAGAACCTTAGTTTCTAGCATATCATCCATAGCATACTTCACTCCCTCACGCTGGATACCGGAGTCTTTCAAACCCCCGTATGGCTGACTGTCAACTCGCAAAGCTGGAGAGTCATTCAGGATCACACCCCCGACCTGCACATCCAACAGTGTTCATAAGACCAATTCTTACAAAGGGACCCACATCAACAGTATCACATCGAACTTCACATCCTCGTAGTAATTAGTTTTTTTTTTTTTTTTTTTTTTTTTTTTTTTTTTGTTTTTCTCTCCTACTGAAGATACACATGCACATATTCGTAACGAGATGAACGAACGATGCACGTCAAAGATGGACTCACCTCCATGTGCTCAAATGCGTAGAAAGCTTTGTTCAAATCCTTGGTGAAGATACCCGATTGAAGTCCGTAGTGAGTATTATTGCACTCTTTCACAGCTTCCTTGAAATCACTGCCAAAATTGTACAAACCATTGACATTGAGGGATTGCAGCTCTTCAATCGCAGTATTGCCCACATCAGAAACTCAGTAGATGATGGTGCTTTACTTTCATTGCAGGAATACTCATGCCTCCAATCAGTTTCGAAGTTTGACTCACCTGTATTTGTACAGGAGAACAACGGGGCCAAAGATTTCCTCTTTCCGAGCATTGGCTTCCATTGGCACATCCTCAATAACTGTTGGCTCTACAAAAGCACCTTTCCGGTTTCCTCCCGTCAGAAGCTTTCCACCCTTCTCGACTGCTTCTTTCACCCAGTCCTCGATGCCCTTGGCTGCTGATTCTGAGATCATAGGCCCTAGGTACGTGTCTTCCTCAAACGGATTCCCCATTTTCAGTTTCTTCACTGCAGCAACGAATGCCTCCTTGACCTGGGAAGCACAAGCCACTCACTACTCAATAATAATATTCTACAGGAGGACGTAACCTAATTAGCAATTACAATCACGAAACAACCTTGAGAACATTATTGAAATTCCCAGCATGACAATGAGCATACCTCATCATAGAGGCGCTCGTGAACATAAAGGCGTTGCATGTGGATGCATGATTGGCCACCCTGGTAGAAACCCCCGTTGATCAACCTTTGGATTGTGTAATCCAAGTCTGGGACATAGTCATCCACAATGCATGGCGCGTTACCACCCAACTCCATGACCACCTGTTTGATCAAGACGATAAGAGAACACTGGTTCAATCACCAAGGAAAGATGTAGAATTCTTTGCAAATGTCTGACTTGCTTCTCAAGATTTTATGAGTTGTTGATCCGTCAAGTTTATACGGTTAATCTGTTGTTACCTTCTTTTTGCCGGCGCGAGCCTTCATGTCCCATCCAATTGGTCCTGAGCCTGTAAATGTCAGGAGCTTGAACCGCTCATCCACAGTAAACATGTCAGCATCCTCCCGTGACACAGGGAGGATGGAGAATGCTCCCAGTGGCAATTCTTCTATTTTGTGCAGAATTTCTCCTAAAATGAGTGCTGAAAGCGGCGTCCTGCTAGCTGGCTTCAATACGAAAGGGCATCCCACTGCTATCGCTGGTGCCACCTTGTGCGCCACAAGATTGAGCGGGAAATTCCATGGACTCACCATGGACACAGGACCAATTGGAAACTTTTTCACGATTCCCTGCAATGGCAGATTCACAATTCTAAGTCGTGTCGTGGAAACTCACGTTGGTTATGAGTTGACATGAATCGATGCTGCTTAGTGCAGGGTCCATATTCATGGAAGCGTTTCAGTAGGTTTGAAGGATTACCTGAAGACCTTTGTTCCGTGCAGAGATATCCAAAGGAATGTGCTCGCCATAAATGCGGACACTCTCTTCAGCTGCAACCTGGAAAGTGTCGATTGTGCGTGTCACCTCACCTCGAGCATCTTTGATAGGCTTTCCAGATTCCATTGTCAAGGTCTGTGCGATCTCCTCGAAACGGTTCTTCAGCTCTGCTACTACCTGCAAACAAGAGAACACAAAGATTGAGTCAGCTTAATGTGGATTCTACAGTATATTTAAATTTCGACCTTCAACGAGAGAGAGAGAGAGAACTGGATTCGAATATTTCATGTGTAGACTTCAACCTTCTCTAGAACTGCTTTACGCTCGTATGCACCCATGGCAGCCATAGCAGGGGCAGCGGCAACTGCTGCGTTGATTGCATCGTCTATGTCCTTGTGTGTTGCTTGTGGCACCTTTGCAGCTGCAAACCCACATCGCACGTGTCAACGGCATGTATGGGAAGACGACTGAAATTATTTTCAACGAAATTATTCACACCGAATTGTTTTTTTGGTCGTGAGTAGGATGTGGCGTAAAAACAGTCTAGGGCAATCATGCAGCTCAGCTATACACGTACAATGGCGTAAACACACGACGAATTCCTGTTTAACCAACACATATTCTTCCACAAAGACAAAATTCACCCTTCATACTCCCCGTCACAACCGACTGTTGCACTAGATTCTCAAACATAGACAACTTCAAAGCTTTAATAGCTAAAGAACAGAGAATGCACATACCAACGTCATTGGTATACTTGTTGGTAACATCCAACCACTTGCGGTCGCCATCTACAGGTTGGCTAGCAAGAAATATGGTGTACTTCTTTGGGGTAGAGTCGCCCGACGACTCCTTCGCTTTTTGCACCACATCGCCGAGCGTCATTTTTCAAGCCTAGAAAGTGCTCTTCAGTGGATGTTTAAGGATATTGTCGCTGTGTCTGTAGACCTCTTAGCTTGATACCAGAACACCTACAGATATCAATAAAAAAAAAATTTTAAAAAGCACTTCACCATCTTATTAATCCATTCACTCGTCAAAAAAAATTGCCGCCCACGAATTCCATACCTTCTCCTCCTTCTAATATAACACTTATCAATCGACCCCGTCTTTATCAGAACCAGGAATTCAAGCATCCGATCGTACCATCATTAAGTTGAAAACTAAAAAATACTAAGAATTACGTGAAACCCAATTGATTGGAAACTCCGCCTCGAAAACCTACTCGTTCGAATTGCCAGCGGCGACTAACAAAAAACCTCCGGACTCCAAAATAACAGCCCTGGTCAATCGAATCCTCCACCAAATAGTGCGAATAATGACTGTAATAGAAGCTCTCTTACCCGTGAAGCTGAAACTAGATACGATTCCAGACGGAATTGACGCCTTCCAGCTTTGGATCGGCGTAATGTACTGCGGAGGAGCTTGTGGACGTCGAGCAACCAGGGACAGGCTCACACGATAGTGGTCGCTGGAGCTTTGCCACATGGACGGCGTCATGCGCCTCCAATTGGCGATGGATCGAGTATTGGGAACTTGGTTCGCGTATGGGAAGCCTTCTTGTTCATTAGTTGGGAACAGGGATTTCGTTGGAACGGCCGGCGTCAGGTGGCTTTCGAGGAGGATTAGAGGATGACGAACATAATATCATCCGCTCAATGTTTTCATCTATTTTGTACAAGGGCGTTGCTTCAGAGGAAACTACGATTTCCGCTTGGCCCCTAGTTGAAAGCATTGCGACTACGTCACCAGATTCGTCGCCTCAGGAATGGAGGTCGACGGAGCTCGTTAATCGTTGACGAAATGTATGAACGTGTGATCGAACCGTGGACAGCGTCCGAAGGAAGTGATCGATTCCATTACAATTCATGTTTATGATAAATGTGTATATCAAAGAAGATTGTGAATTATTTATATTTATGAATTATAAATTTTAAAAAATTCATCTTGATTTTAAAATTAATTGTACATTACAACATTTAAACTGTATAATTGTATAAATTTAGATAATTCCTACAAAAATATTTTATGTAATTGAATGAAAAAATGAAATTAAGTGTATATTTTGTCGGAAAGAATAATTGTATTTATAAAGATGACCATAATCACAAAATTATATATTCTAAAGTTCCTTAGAATCAAACACCAAAAATATATAATCTAAAGTTACTTAGAATCAACGACCAAAAATATCTATCCAAGGTTGAAGTTTGTTATCATGTTTGTAATAGGACTACTGTAAAGAGTATTTTAATGGATCTTTATGGAATAAAAAACATTGGTAGTTTTATAATTATCATACTCAAGACCCTTCGACTACCTCTATCATTCCATTTTTTATTATGCTTGTATAAGTTTTAAATATTTTAAGTTTAATAGGCTGTTTATTACATATGATTTATAAGTTTAAATCTTATTATTAGACTAAAATCAAGTAAATGATAATTCAAATTCAATTGCCTTAAACATCAAAAGTAGTATGCAACTCTATTAATTCTGCAAATACTCGTAGAATAGATATCAAAAGTTTCTTTGTCAAATATTTAAACCATACCTTTGCACAATCATTTTTCAAGTATCAGAAAGTAAATAGCTTGTATATATATATATACACACACAGTATTAAGTAGTTTGAATATTATCACAAATATAATTATTTATTTTCTTTTTATTTAAAAAAATTTCTTTGATTTTTTATATTGATTAGACAAGGGAGATTGAGGATGAAAATGAAACAAGAAAAAAAAGAAAAGAAAAAAATATAGATGGCATAGGGGAATTCAGGAAAGAAAATGCCAACTAATGAAGAGTTCATTAAGCTTTTTACATTTGCTAACATTCAATTAATTTCACTCTCTTCACAATGTAAGGATTAAAATTTAAGTTAAATATTCATGCTACGTTAAAACTAATACCAAAAACCTCAAAATTCAATAACATGTAATTAAAAACTGACTGCATTTTATTATCCAAACATAAAATCTCCACGAATCTAAGATATCAGACTGAACTGCCACGAAAGAACTGTTACTTTTCCCACCCTCATCAAAGCTAAAATATGCCACGAGGGCACACGTAGCGACAACCAGATTGGCCGGTTGGAACCCACGTTCCTCGAAAGTTCCCTTCACGTTCCTAGAGAGTTCCCGGTGCGGTCTCGAGATGCGAACGCTGCGCGGGCAGACAGCCACCCTGATGGGGGGTGGGGGAATGAGCGGAACAAGTGGTTGATCGGGATCAGCAACCACAAGCACCACCAAAGCTTCAGCGCACCTGGGGTTTCACGGCCTCGCCATCGCTTCCCTCCCTGCCCCCCTTGCCCTTCCTTCTATTCCTTTCTTCAATTCCTTTGCCTTCACGCTTAATTCCGTCGCGGCTTCATCGGAGGCTGCTTGTTGGTCTCCCAAACTTACCTACTTAGGGCCCAGCTCTGCTCAGAAGAGCCTGTAGGCAGAGAGACATCTAGACAGGGGAGGGCAGGGCGTGATTCGTTGTTTTTCTGGCTGGTTGAGGAGCTCGCGAGGTATGGCGTTGTTGCAGCTTTTTGGTGAGGAATTTGTAAGCGGAGGGTGTTGAGGGAGTTTGGGAATTGGATTTGGGGTGGTGTAGCAGGGCGGATGAAGGGTGATTCAGGGTTGGGGTGAAGAGGGGTAATTGTGCGATGCTGGGGACGATCAGGTTGATCGTGGTTTTCGAAGAGAATGGGAGGTCTGAGATGGGGTGCTGGAGGTTGTTTGTAATTCGCTTGTGTTCGTGTTGTGGGTACGGTTTTGCGGGATGGTAGGGTTTCGGATGTAGGTTTGGTCGGTGTCGTGGTGTTCGTCATGTGGTAGTGTTTGTTTCGCGTTTTGGGGAATTCGGATTGGTTGTCTAGGGGTAGATCTTCATGGTGGCTGATTATTTATGCAGCAGTCTGGAAATGTTTGTGTTTATTTGGTAATTTTTTTAAAATTAATTATCTTTTTTTCATTCCGACTTTGTTTAATGTTTCTTCTGTTAATTTAGCTTTTGTTTCTTTTTGTTTTTGTTTTTCATGTGGATTCATGCCTATCTTTTGGTTTTTTGGATCCTCAGTTCTTGGGAAGCAGAGAAATATGGGGTGTTGTTGCGCTCACACTGCTTTCAAGTCATAATAGTGTATCAGGTGTACCCATTTCAGTTTAGATAATGGGTCTTTGTTTCAAATTATCGTAGGGATAGAATGAAATAGAACATTTAGCAATCCGCGTTTGTACATTACCATAGCTGGGGTTTTGGGAATGGAATTTGCACTCGAGTGTCCAGATCTTTGTCGTGTCTGCGCTCTTCAGCGCTCTCCACCATGGCTGAATGTTGCCATTAAGAGCTGGTGGAACAAACGGAAAGTGTTTAATTCTTCAAATGCTTAGCCTAATTGTGGAAGTAGATTGCGTGATATCATAAAGAGTGTGAAATTAAACCTTAATAGTGGGTCAACTCTTATGAAACTTCAACTTTCTGCGTTTCGATTATAATTTTTGCAGTAAAGCATCGGTTTTACCCGTATGAACTGAGGGTACTGATTAATAGAATTTTTACAGACGGTTAGAGATGTTGTACATACTAGTACTTGGGTGTAGCGGGAGAATTGTACAGTCTGCGGTACTGCCCTGATTAATGTTGGGACTCTGTTATGTAGGAAACAAGCACAGGAGGGAACTTCCACCTTCGGAGACCACTGAGGACAACGTATATAGTCGCGAACATTTGAAAGGAACAGTTTTTGAAGATAAAAGCTAAGATCACGGTTGTCTTCTGCGGGTGATGGTGTGAAGCGAGGGGAGAGGTTTTGAGCGTTTATATTGTCACAACTGGAAAATAGTACCAATTTGTTGTAAGTATTTTGGAGGAGACTAAAATAATTGGATTGGAAGACTTTTGTCGGGTCGGAAGGACAATTCGGTAGTAAACTTCTACTAGCGGAATCTGTATAGAGGCAAGTGCGTGTGGGATTGCCATATCGTTGTCGTTCGTTGGGTAGGTGTTTTGGTTTGAATCGGAGGTAAGCTTTGGGGAGGAAAAATAAGGCAATATGGACGGGGAGTTTTGGACTGCCCGCATGTCAACTTCAAAGCGTCATCACACACTTCAGCCCTCTCAATCTCTTATTGGTGTGTTTCTCCATTCCGTATTTAGTTTTCTTGCTGTTTGGTTTTGCTTGTAGAATTTCGACCAGTCGATTATTGGAGTTTGTTCAGGTGTTGACTATATTATCTGATGTTCCTATTTCCAATATAGAAGCAAGATGATAGTCTCCTTTTTACTGTAAGGGAGATTGTTATTAGGTAGTCAAACTAAGTGTCCGCCTTATCTTAGCTGTAAAAGGTTTGGCAGCAGAATCTTAATGCAACAAACCCTTTATTTATTTTATTTTATTTATTTATTTTTTGTGTGTTTCTTATGGTCAACGCGTTGTCTTGAGCTTTGATTTACCCGTCTGAACATGTAAGCGACGTTGCATTTAGTTGTTATGGTCCTTCACTCTGGTTTTAAAACACTCAGTTGTGAACTTTGTTGTTTTTGTTTGTTCCTTTCTTTACAGACCGTCAGCTTAACCTAGATGATGTGGATGGTGATGAGGACTTGCGAGCTGAATTTTCATGCCCTTTCTGTTATGAAGAATTTGACACTACTGCCCTCTGCTCACATCTCGAGGAGGAACATTGTTTTGAATCTAGGCCTGCTGTAAGTCTCCCTTCAAATTCTGTGTTCTGAATATTCATTACCATGATTACCTATCTGGGTTCTATATTGCAGAATCTCAACGTCTTTTGGTGTTTAAATTTCGGCAAGCTCCGACTGTCTGAAGGTTGACATTTTGCTTATGGCGGTGGTCATTTAATGGGGAGAATATGAGTCTTATGTAGACAATTTGACTATAAAGTTATCAAATGATCGTATTCTTGTTCTGACTAATCAGTTTTATTGTTTTTCTATTGTGATACAATGACGCTGCTTTGATGACTTCGCTTGTTTTGAGAAGCAGATGTGTCCAGTGTGCGCTGTTAAAGTACCTAAGGACATGGTTGGCCACATTTCGTTGCAGCATGGCCACCTTTTTAAGATATCCTTTCTATGCGACTTTCAAGTTGCCTTTATCGCATTTTCGATTGTATGTTTGACGTCAGTGTCGAGGAATATGTCGGTGCTCTAATCGTCAGTACGTCCGTTTCTTCTTGGGTTAAGAATTGTTGATTAGAGGTGCGGGAAGTGTAAGAGTGCAGCCATATTATCCCATAGTGCGAAATGGTGTATTTTACCTTAACAACAGCTCACATGCAGCGCCGAAGGAGGTTCAGAAGATCTGGAGTTCCATCCAATGCTTCTCTCTCACTTCTTGGAAAGGAGCTCCGCGAGGCGCACTTGCAGGCCCTTCTAGGTGGAACATCTCGGTCATCTGGCTTGTCAAGCGCTACCGATCCACTCCTCTCATCTATGGTGTACAATGTCCCCATATCTGAGACAGAAGATCCTCCCAAACCCGCTGTTGTAGTCGAGGTGCAACCAGCAAAGTTGTCTTCTCTGAGCCAGCAGTCAAAGGCTAGGCAAGTTGTTACTTTATTGTGTACCTGCTTCATTCCTTATCTATGATTGATACTGCTGGATCCCTAGGCAATCAATGCTGCGGTATCCCCATGTGCAACCACCTGAGTTTCTGTTCTCGCAATTTTTGTCACTAGATTCCTTTTCATGCCGTTTGGTTGTGCTCTAAGATTACTTTTTTTGTTCTGACGTTAAAGCAGTGCGGAGAGTTCACTTACTGCGGAAGAATTGGAGGAGAAACGAAAGCATGCCAACATGCGCGCCAAGTTTGTACAACAGCTTGTGCTGTCAACACTTTTGGGTGACAATTGAGAATTTGACCATTGTGCATTTTAATCGCTGCCACAGGATGATTTCAGCAAAACTTTAGATGAAGGGCTGCATTGTACAGCTTTGCCACCTTCTTGTCTGGAGACCATTTCTCGGGTGCTGTATAGCATCCTGTATGAGCATCCTTTGCCAAGAGACCCTAGTGCATCTCCTCGGGGCTTGTATAGGTTAGCAGAATGCTTTAAATTGCCACGAGGTGACGATCTGGCATGGCAGCTCAATGATGCATATCATTGGAGACCTGTAAGCAGAAAATTCTTGCGGTGCTCTTCTAGGATCCAAATAATGGGGCCTGGATTGTAGTATTGTAGTGAATATTATGTCCGTCTTAGTGCCTACTTTGAGGCACTTCAAGTGTAACGGTCTAATATCTCGGAACTGCACCACATGCTGTATGGCTTTATTCCTTTTATACGCGGGTTGGTTACCTTGCGAATCTCGTCTGAATGGTTAATATTTTTCGTCTTATGTTGCATCGGGTCGTGGACGTTGGATGGATTTATTCAATTATTTCATTTTGGATCCTATTCCAGTTTCCGACTATGCTCTGTCCTTTCTTTTCAGAATGTTGAATAGAGTCATTCTAATGTGGGTCAGATGAGTAATGTGGGACTAATTGTGTACATACCAATTATTGCAACAATGTCTGAGGAGTACCTTTGAGAGGCTATATTCTGGATCCAGTTCATTTAGTGACTCGCTCAAGTAACAGGAATTGCAGGCAAGTTACCTCAACCAGCTATGATACCAATGAAATAAGACTTGTGCATTATACTCTGCAGTGTAGGAAAGTTGGCATCGACATAAGTTTTGGTGTTCTCATCTTTCTATGGCTATATGTACAACGCTTCAAAGTAAGGATCTGTTCTCTCTGCTACTTTTCCTGAGTAATGGAAGAGCAATAAAGTAGAAGTTTAAAAGGAATAGTCAAGTTTATTTTTGGAAAAATGCATTGAAACTTTAGTTCAACAAAGATTATAAGAAAGTACCGTCATGGGTGATGCTTTGAGGCTCAGTTGGAAAGTGGTAAACTATTTATTATTTGCATTGCAATGTGGTAAAAGCACTTGGATAAAGGTATCGTTGTAATTCAAGTGTTGATAAATAATAAATAAGTGATTTTTTTTCTAATTGATTTCTTTGCACACATCTTTGTTTTCATGGTCTCATATATATATATAAATAGTTTGAAATTAAACAATCTACTAATTAATAATTATTATTGTAAATAAGTAAATAAGAAGTTAAAATATTACATCTTTTAGAACATTGTGAAGTTAGAGATGGACTTTTAAAACAAGATGGACCTTAAATCATAAAAAATTATATTTCTAGAATGTAGTTGATTACAATGTCACAAAGTAGTTCTAAGTCTGGCTTCTCCTCTATTATGTTGGCACACAATTCTATATTTGTGACCTCAACATCCTGTTGTATGTCAATACAGATTGTAGTACTAATCATACTAACAAGTTCAGCAACAGAAACAGCATACGATGACATATGCCTCATCTTCATCACGCCTGAGCTGAAGTCAAAGAATGCTTTTATGGGTACTCTCTTGTCATCATTCTTAAGAGCTGGAATCATAAATGTAATGAGAAGTGTGTCGCTACCTTTTAACGTGTTATCGATTTCCATAGCAGGATAGAAGTGTTTGTACCACTGATATCCACCAATACGTCTTTCAACGAGAGGAACGTCATCAGATACACATATAGTATCAAAGAGCGTATTTCCATCTGTATTGATAATATTCCAAACTAAGGTTACTTCTTTTATCACATAGAAATCCATGTCTTCTTGCAAAAAATAATGCAGATAGAAAAGGGATCTTTTATCTTTTTTTATATCACTATTCTGTAATAGACCTCATCACAGTAATCTCTTTCTATTCTTATTATATTGTCCCTCTTAAATCCGTACCACTTACATATTGGATCTTTAATATATATCTTTGGCAAGCTGTTGTGATATATACATTTTTCCTTCATCTCTTGCAGTTCTGAACTTGATGCAAGAGAGTCCCTTGGGACAAGTACATTACATGTGGGATTGAACATGAGTTCCTCTTCAGTAAACATTGTCATACCATATACAGACATATCATCCTCAAATATAGAAATATCAAGAGTACCTGATGGTATTACTATTATAGTAGCAAACTCTATGATGTCCTCTTGTACAGATTTGTAATAGTCAAGTGTAAGATTCGATATATCCTTCCTTGCAAGAATGTTTGTATCTGCTCCAAAGGGACTCTTATCTACGAAGTCTCTTGCCATCAACACCACAAGATCATTCTCTTTTCCCACATATGGTCCCATCCTCTCATTGGACTCAACAGTATTACTGCCAGGTACGTATCTTCTATCCTGTATCATCTCTTTTATGATTGAAATCATGTTACTTAGATAATATAAACCTACAATACCTAAGGATGTTCTTCTTTATCGTAGTCCTATCATAGAACTTAGAACCAGATATGTTCGGATCAGTATCAACAATATCATTAATAGCATCATTACAAAGTAAAGAGAATCGTGTGTCTATTCTTTCTCCACATCTTGCTAATACAACTGCTGCAGCAACAAGAAGTGTTATATTCATATCACGAACTTCAATACCACATAGTATCCTTTCAACAGCCTTTGTCATCTCTGGACCAATGTCAAAGTGTCTTATAGAGAATGGTAACACATCTGATGGCACTCCAACATCCTCTTCATCATTCGATGACACACTCATATGTTCCGGTCTATAGGAATATCTAAAAGATTATTTATAGTATTAAAGTGGTTACAGCCAAAGAATCCTTTGTTTGCACTAAAGGGTGACGGATGTGCTGCTTTAAGTATTGTATTCTTTGACGTGTCGATCTCCTTGTCGAATGTAGATGCAATTTTTTCCCACAAGACGAATATGACTCTTCCTTTTGCAAAACATAGTCTTATACATGTTTTTGTAAACCGTTGCCATAGAACGTCGTGACTCCTGTTCGGTCCGCTCTCAGTTGTTAATGCTGAGTTCAAAAGCAGTACACCTTGCCTGCACCATTTAGTAAGATCACCATGAAAAGATATATTAAAGTCTTTTACTTCATCAGATATTTCTTTGAATATATTTGCTAACGAAGGAGGAACTGGATATCACTTATTAACAGAGAAAGACAAACCATTAGCCTTGCCAATACCCTTGTATGGTTCTTGACCAAGCATCACTACTCTCACATTACTTAATGGTGTTTCGTAAAAAGCTCTTAGGACATCATTCAGCACTGGAAATATTATAATCCCATTATCCATTTCTCTTCTCAAGACAGTGACTATTTCATCTAGTTCATCTGCCATAGATATAATAAATTCTTCCCATCCAGAAGGCAATGATAAAGACATGATTAAGTGGTATGAGTTTAATATTGAATATATGACTAAAAGAAATATTAAGGTACCAATCGTCGATTGTTATAAGGACATCAATAATATCATGTTTCTCGACGGAGACTCAAAAGAAGCAGAAACCATTGTAGAAGAATGCACGGAAAGCTGTCTTAAATGTAAAAGCAAGAAGGCAATATCTATTAATGTTCAAAAGAGATCAGTTGATGAAAGAATAACTTCAATGTTTGAATGATCCGAATGCCATAAAAACTTTTTTTTACACCTTACTATTGTCTGAGTTGTCTCTTCCATAACAGAACTGTACAATATCTGTACCATCTCTTACAGTACCATCATATTGGGTTATTACATCTTGCATGGACTTTGAGATACGCCTTTGTATGTATCCAGCATCAGAAGTGTTCACACCAGTATTAACTAGCCCTTCTCTACCTCCTTGACAATGGAAAAAGTACTCGATAGGATCAAGTCCTTGTGAATACGAACTGTTAACAAATCCTTGTCCTTGCAGTGAATTATCGTATGGGCTACACCATGCTAGAGCTCTATCACCTAGTAACATCCTTGCTGGTCTCTTCCCTCTTATCCATTGTTGACCTACTAATGAAGATATCTGTCCTAGATTAACAAAGCTTCCTTTAGATCCACTCTCTACCATTGCAAGGAGTGGATTATCATTGTCGATGGATTCTACTACTGCTCGCTGACTTACATTCCTAATGTTATTTAGAATCACATCTATATTCTTGTTATCTACATCTGCTGCAGGTACAGCAATAGAGTTAACTTTGCTAATACAATCATCGTATCCTATGCTTAATCCTTCTTCAAGGAGCCAGCGATCAACAATCCTCTGTAACGATCTTAGAAGAATTAGAGCGTTATTTCCACCTTTGTTCACATATACGTTCTTTATTATATTTCTTATTATACTAGATGTATGCGATTTGATTACCAGACTACCATCACTGCTTACTGGTTGAATTATCATGAGTATGAGATCTCTTGAAGTACATATGTTGATAACGTCAAGATAAACGTGTGACAACATAATACAATCATGAAGTGTTGATCGCTTTAGCATTTTATTCATCTTATACATC